>JADDOH010024940.1:0-45294 GCA_016648135.1 Agrypnia vestita | reverse complement strand
GCGTGGCGTGGGCGTGCTACTTCACACCAGTTTGTTTTAACAGCGTGTGTGGTAGATGCGTGATATCCTCGGAAGAAATAATATCAGAAATACAAAATAAACTTGAAGTATGGTTATCAACTCATTGTCCTTTCTAGAACAGAATGGTCAAACAAAACTTTTTTTCATTTAATCTTAAAAGTTTAATATAATGTAAAGAATTATCCAACCTTTTTTCTTTGCTTAATAATATCATTGGACATTTTTAAAATATGTTTTCTTATAAATACATGTCAGTAAAAGTATACTAAGGATGATGACAGCTTTACATACGACTGCCACACTCGAACCTGCTTTGGGTCCACCAGGACCACCGTTCGTGTGTGGTGCGGCGCGCACACCGCCCCCCGCACAGCTTTTCCACTCGGGCCCAGACAAAGAAGCGCAGGCTAAGGTAGTAATTTAATTCTTCCTTGCATTGTGATCCTTTCAAGTTTCCTTGTACTTTGCAAAATTCTTATTGTCATTGTAGCGATGACTGCATAAGTAAACATTGTCTATAAGCAAGTTATACCTTTTCGTTTCAAAAGTCCGCTATCAGCAATCGCTTAATCTTTCTAATCATCAATCGCGTATCGCGCTAGGGATGTTGAAGTTATCCAGATTATTAACGGATTGCATTGTCACGTAAACAACCATACATTTTAGGTTCTCGCTGCCGACTCCCCGCTTCCTTTGTGTTCATTTGAGCGGTACACTCAAAATAGTTCGGTTTTGTCGACTATTATTTAAATCGAGTGTTAGATATCTATTTTTTTAGTATAATTTCGTTTGTCACTTAAATTATTTAACGTGTACAGAGGGTGTCGAAAAATTAATCACATATAAACGGTTGTTATTTCTGGGCTTTTTAGGAGACGAATCGAATTTCAGCAACGATATGCAGCTTGACTTTTTGTCGGAAGTTTTCTTGACTAGGGTCGTATTGCTGGTCTTAAGCTGAGGCTGTAGCGTTGCGTAGCACCATTGGTCTGGATCAAAAATTTAAAAAGTCGTACTGTCAGCATTAAAAACAACACTTATATTTCGCACATTAACTTGGTATAAAATATTTAAATTAAAATGTGTAGAGGATAATATTGTCCGAAATATTGTTAAATGAAACCGTCCGCGCTGTAAAAGTAGAGTTAACGATTGCATGTGATGAATCACCTGTTTCTATAGATTTTTTTTTTTTATTATTTTTATTTTGAACTCTAAGACGATTTAAATGCTACGCGGGAAAAATTGAGCTAAGCCCACCTGGAGGAGTTGGAATTCGGGGGGCAAACTGGCTCTGAGCCCGGACGCCAGACACTGACGCGAGGGATGGTGCGGTACTTTGCACAGAAGAGGCCCAACATGAAAAGGCGCATCCAGGCTCAGGTCAACGTATCCGGAACTCGTGTCGGGAGAAGGAAGATGGGATCAGTCACCGATGAGCCTTTGGGTACGGAGGGGCCGAATTTAAAGCAACCACATTTTCCGCGTACACATACATTCACACATACCTTCTACAAACCCCTTATCCATTAGAACCCAACGTACCACTAGAATGAGACATAGGGCCAGATACAGGAGACGGAACTTAGGCCGGCTAGTAAATAAACGTAACAACGTAATTGATATAAAGATAATGCAGAGTAAATATAAAAGATCGTCGGGAATAAGCACAGCGAGATAACGGCGGAAGATAAAATTATTAATCAGCGAGGGCGTCGAAGACGGAATCACCCATAGGAGCGGCTACGGAGGACTCGAGGGCTTTCAGGGGATCTATGTACTCTATATGTGCATGCGCATGTGATAACGGCACGTCACTAACCTTTCCAGTGGATGGCGGTCGATCCCATACAGGTAGGACAATGGGGGATCGAGCGGAGAGGGTGTGGGAGCAGAGGATCGCGCACTCTGGAAGCGCAGCTACACCAGATGCAGTGGTTTCAGTCCGTAGGAATGATAGGTAAATAATATAGGGCCACGGAATATAGTATGTTTAGCAATTGCACCGTAGGGCTTAATTGACGTGCTAGGTAGTTTTGTTTGCGTTTTCCATGAACATTCACGAACTTCATACCCCAGTATTTAATTTAAGTTTAGCTTGCGATAGGGTTACCACAAAACCAATTCATCCCCTATAGTTCGAAACAAAAAATTACACAACGTGAACTGGGGAGGTCTTGAATAAAGCGAGGGTGTTTGGAAATACTACGTTAAAAACCGTAGAGCCTTCATCCGACGTAGATAGATAGCTTGTTTGCCTCTAACAAGGCGTAAACTCAGTTAGGAGTAGGATCGAGCTGAAAGGCGAAGAAGAGGAGCCATCACAAATGGCGCCGCGACCAGGAGCCTGGGCATACAGTATGAAGGGACATGAATGTTGATGGAAAATAGGTGCAATTTACATGTTAGATTAGGTATAAAAGAGAAAAGATTATTACAATTTCAAAAAAAAAAAGAGTGTATAGTTAACGGACATTTTAGTATTTAAATAATTACAGTAAATACTATTAGATTAGAAACAGCTAGAAAGTTAGAAGAAATAATAGTGTATCCCAAGTATCTCGCGCGTCGTACGATTCACAACAACGAATGCTCCACGTCTTGCCCACGACGGTGAACGCTATGATTAATGAACGATTCGCCGCGGCAAACAGCTTGCATTACGAATTTTTAGGACTGCGGACGCCTCGTATTGCGTGTGACTCACTACGACGAACTTCTCGTTCAGGGATCATCGGACACTATGCGTTTCGGTTAGCGAACAACTCGCCACAACGTACGATTCGTACAGCGAACCGTTAGGGTCACGAACATCTCGTATTAAGTGTGTTTCATTACAACGAATTTCTCGCGCAATGATCGTCGAACACTACGCGTTCGGTTAACGAACAGCTCGCCACAACGAACGATTCGTACAGCAAACCGTTAGGGTCACGAACATCTCGTATTACGTGTGTTTCATTACAACGAATTTCTCGCGCAACGATCGTCGAGCACTACGCGTCTCGGTTAACGAACAGCTCGCCACAACGAACCTTTCAAATGCGAACGTCTCGTATTACGTACATGTTGCTACGACGCAATTTCGTATAACGTTTTATGGTCACTTCACGTTTCAACCAGCGAACAATCCGTTACAACAAATTATTCTGAACCTTGCGTATTCGGTATAACGAACAATTGGTCATCGTGAACACGCCGGGAAATGACCTTTAGTTAATAGAATTACGATTATCGTTTCGAATAACGAGTTATCGCTACGAATACGATTCTGGGCGATTAATAACGATCCATTAGGGGGGACGTATGATGTTATCGGTTAGTATCGGCGAATGTTGAATTTTGGATTAGGGGGGTAATTAAACCATTAGGGGGGAGCTATGGAGGACAGAATAGTATTAGTGGATTATTTCAGAATTAGGGGGGAGAGTTGTTAATATGGCTACGGTTCTGAGGGACATTGAGTTTTAGGGGGGAGAAGCATATTTTGGAGGCCGGTAAATGCGGAATAAGAGTCATTGAATCTTAGGCAAGGAACGAGGACTTGCTGGAACGACAGTTGATAAGCATATCTCCGATGACCTGTTTCGACGTGACGCGAACGGCAGAAACTGCTGAATGTTTCGTAAATCAAGAGGACAAGGAGGCCTTGGGGGGCGACTATAGTGTTAGGGGGGAGGCATGGACCAGGAAGATATGGAAGAGGGAGGTCCTGTCACACTATGGTAGTGGGCCACCTAAGCACGCGGGCGGGGGCGTGCTCCTTAGGTTAAGATAAATGTATTTCCATTTTGCACCGAGCACCACAGTGGGGGACCTTAAGTTCCCATGCGACAATCTCGCAGGTGTAATTAGAGGCACGCGGAAACATGAAAACGAAGGTGTGGTTGAAGGGCTGTGTACGACGCCGGGCGACGAGCTAAAGGAGTTAGGGGGGTGGCTAGGCGATTAGGGGGGGAGGAGAGACTAAGGAACCTAGGGGGGGGGGACGAGAGACACAGATAATATCGGAAAAATGGATAGGCTAAAAGCAGTTACCCTAGGCCTATGTGTTGTTCCGCGCCAGGTGACTGATTCCTAGACGTAATAAGACTCCTGACACGGAACAATAGGGGGGCATGTGATGAATCACCTGTTTCTATAGATTTTTTTTTTTTTATTATTTTTATTTTGAACTCTAAGATGATTTAAATGCTACGCGGGAAAAATTGAGCTAAGCCCACCTGGAGGAGTTGGAATTCGGGGGGCAAACTGGCTCTGAGCCCGGACGCCAGACACTGACGCGAGGGATGGTGCGGTACTTTGCACAGAAGAGGCCCAACATGAAAAGGCGCATCCAGGCTCAGGTCAACGTATCCGGAACTCGTGTCGGGAGAAGGAAGATGGGATCAGTCACCGATGAGCCTTTGGGTACGGAGGGGCCGAATTTAAAGCAACCACATTTTCCGCGTACACATACATTTACACATACCTTCTACAAACCCCTTATCCATTAGAACCCAACGTACCACTAGAATGAGACATAGGGCCAGATACAGGTGACGGAACTTAGGCCGGCTAGTAAATAAACGTAACAACGTAATTGATATAAAGATAATGCAGAGTAAATATAAAAGATCGTAAGGAATAAGCACAGCGAGATAACGGCGGAAGATAAAATTATTAATCAGCGAGGGCGTCGAAGACGGAATCATCCATAGGAGCGGCTACGGAGGACTCGAGGGCTTTCAGGGGATCTATGTACTCTATATGTGCATGCGCATGTGATAACGGCACGTCACTAACCTTTCCAGTGGATGGCGGTCGATCCCATACAGGTAGGACAATGGGGGATCGAGCGGAGAGGGCGTGGAAGCAGAGGATCGCGCACTCTGGAAGCGCAGCTACACCAGATGCAGTGGTTTCAGTCCGTAGGAATGATAGGTAAATAATATAGGGCCACGGAACATAGTATGTTTAGCAATTGCACCGTAGGGCTTAATTGACGTGCTAGGTAGTTTTGTTTGCGTTTCCATGAACATTCACGAACTTCATACCCCAGTATTTAATTTAAGTTTAGCTTGCGTCAGGGTTACCACAAAACCAATTCATCCCCTATAGTTCGAAACAAAAAATTACACAACGTGAACTGGGGAGGTCTTGAATAAAGCGAGGGTGTTTGGAAATACTACGTTAAAAACCGTAGAGCCTTCACCCGACGTAGATAGATAGCTTGTTTGCCTCTAACAAGGCGTAAACTCAGTTAGGAGTAGGATCGAGCTGAAAGGCGAAGAAGAGGAGTCATCACACGCGTCTGAGCTGCAGTTATTTAAATATATTTAGGTATTAACATAGCGATGTTCGCGGTAGAATATAATATGAAAATTTTACGTTCCAATACACAAAATATCAAATACTAGCTGTTCGTACCCGGGGTTGCACGGGTTTAGGATTGAACGAGTTGAAAATAAATTTATGGGGGAAAACAAAGGTTTCATTCGAATGGTACAGATTTGCATCGAAAATATATCAGGAGGAGGAGAAATGGTAAAAGGGGTGGGAGGAAATATAGCCTATGTTATCCGCCGAGTCCTAAAGAATAAGTTTCCAAATTTTGAGTCCGATCGGTCAAACGGTACAGATTTGCATCGAAAATATGTCAGGGGGAGGGGAAGGGGTATGAGAATAGGGGGAAATGTTGCCTATGTTACCCGCCGGGTTCCAAAGCATAAGTATGCAAAATTTGTAGATTTGTATAGAGAACAGACAGACAGACAGACAGACATACAGACAGACAGATAGACATTGAGTTTTATAGGTATAGGTTTCCCACGAACACCACTTTAGCCATTGACGTATTATAAATAGACACGTTATTCCCATACTATTCTGATTTCAAATGTAGCAAATGCAGAAAAATCTGGTAATTTGAAGTCACGGTGACTAAAATGACATACTCATTCTTACAATAGTGTACGATACTCTGTTCCTTTTTCCCCGGGACTATTTTTTCGGCGTGCCGTCGCGTCCAAAAACAAAGAAGATCCGTGCGATAACGAATGCAAGTAAGGCAATTACCTTCTTGTTGACTTGTCACGATTTCACGCTTGTAACATATCTACAGTTTATTATATCATTGACTTTAGCTCACTGATTAGTCACCTGGCAGTACATGAGGTTTCGGGGAGGAATTCTTATTTTTTGGCTTCATCTAATGACACTTCGCGTAAGTTTTGTAATGATTGATGTATAAAAGTTTGAGAATTTGTTGGACGAATCTTACATAAAAAATAATAATTAAATTTCATTCACATTGTGTATTTGAATCCATTTCAGATTGTCTACATACATAGCAGGTATAAAACTCAAATTAAGCAAAGATTTTTCTTAAAATAAAATAAACTAGAACATGATAATTTTAACAGGTGCAGGAGACAATAGATACTATTCTTCAGTTGTAGGTAAAGTCAATCCCTAGATGAGCGCAGCATCAGTTTTCAAGATGAGCTGGTCCTGTAGTGCCACTCGCATGATAGCACCAATGCATTATCCGACATGGATTCAGGTTGTTAGTTTGATAACCCCGGCACGAACCATGAGGCATCTCCCACGGAAAAATATGCATGGAGATAGATGATCCTTACAAAAGTAGTTAACATTATTAAATGACTTACATTTGAATAGATTTACACAGATTTGCAGGATAATCACTGGTGGAAACAGAGCTTCCTGGTTTGGGCCGTCTGCAGGCAGATTCACCGGGTTTGTTGCTACATGGTTATGTTACATGCACCTGATCGGGCACCCATCATGCCTAGCGTTCATCATGATTCAACAAAGGCGCAATATTATATATGTGGGGTATAAAAGCAAAGCAATATGCGTTCGTATGTTGGTTCCTACTCGACGAAGTTCCGATTTCTAGGCGTTTTTTTTTGTTTGCCGAGCGGAAATATTTCGTCAGGACTCGAACGTGTTGCAACGTTATATTATATTATCACCGAACACAATAATTTCGTTATCCGTCCGTCTGTCTGTCCGTCTATCCGACCGTAACTTCGTTTGACATCTGTAATTTCGTTCGAATTCACGGCTAAAAAAAACAAATTAAACGGCCGGAGATGTGGCTTGAACCCCGGGCCACCATACCCGAACCAGCCGCTTTATGCATGTTGCTACGGCCGCATCTCTGTGGACCGCCAAAAAGATACTTTAAATATATACTAGGGCGCGAACTAATATTCCGTCATTTTTGATGGGTTTCAGCTAGTGAAATAATAGTTAAATAATGTAAGTTTATTTAATGGCAGTTTCAATTTAGTGTGGTTGACAATTTTATGAAAAAAAAAAAATTATGCATAGTATTCAGCTGCCCTTCGTAGTGAAATATTTTCGAAATATCTTTTTGTCATAAATATTCTGATTAATTCACCATCACGCCAGCCATTAGGGATGGCTCTAACTCTCGCATTACCTACCAAGACTGTACTAACACGATAATAATCCAGCACCTGGGTTACCTGGCTAAGCTTAGTCTTTCACAGATATCGTCTTTTTCTAGTGTCATCGGCAATTCATATATTTTTCGTACCATTTTTTCCTCATTCGTTCGTTTTTTTAAGATCTATCTATTTATGATCAACCTAAGAGAACCTTTTTTAATCTTTTGACTAATCTAAGATCCTCTTTTTATTCCCTCATTGTTTTTGTTCTTTCCATCAAAATCCATCAAAATGAACTTGCTACAATCATACCTAAGTAATGTAATTTTTCTCACTGCATTACTTTAATTACATGCAATGTTTAAAAAGTGGACAGCCGAGTTTCCGTGGTGAAAATGAATCTCGCCCTGGAATGTGATGGACCGTTTAATTCAATTAATGATCAACAAAGTCAGGAACTTTGTTTTGCAAGATCATCGCCTAACTCTAAGGAGATAACAGTGCTCTTAAAGAGCTCTTGTAAATGAGTGTAATTCACGTTCACTTTGGAATTGCACTTGTAGAAGCTTTCTGCTCGGTGGATGCCAAGGCTTCTGATGTTGGAACAGAAACAAATTTATTTGGAACTTTGAATGTTTTGCTACATGTGATGCTAATCTCGACCGCTTCTTGGCAAGCTTTATAGCAATGGATGATACCTGACTCCATCTTTATTAAACAGATTCCAAACAGAAATCAAAACCGAAACTGTTGATTGCCTCCAAAAGGCCTACGTAAACTTTCGAGTCTTTTAGAATTGTTGGGAAATAATCATGACAGGGTAATTAAATAATTGCAGAGTAATAAACTACGCAACTTACTACGCTAGTCCATGGCCCAATTGTGAGAAATCAAAAAAAAAACCGGAACGCAGACAATAGGCATCCTCCTTCACCAAAACACTTCGCTGGTTCACACAGCGGTAGTTACAATGGCTCTTCTACATACCATTAGCTTTCAGTTCGTGAGCCATTCAACTTATTCACCCGACATGGTACCGTCAAATTTTAAGCTCTTCCCCAACATCATAAAAAATCTCGGAAGTCTTCTCTCTGGGCAGGAAAAAATTACTTGAAAGACGGTATCACAGCAGCTGCGGAGCGGTATTTTGAATGCTTTGACAAATCTCTCTGCTTGCTCATTAGACAATCATATACCCTTAGATCGATCTAAAACAAATTCATTATATAGATTTTAAAAAAAAAATGTTATCCTGCGCAAAAAATTATTAAAATTCATTAGGACACAGATTAACATGTTTGATTCTGATAATTCATGATCTTATACATATATAAGATTAACTTTTATCCGTTTTATTTCCGAATAAATAAATGAATTAAAAAATAAAATAAACCCCTCATGCTAACTAACTCCATGCTTCCTGTGTAATTGTGTAATTAGTTAAATGTCATCCTTTATGCTTTGTAGTTATAATTGACCCTGCGTTGAACGTAGGCTCCCTCTCTCCTCTCCCTGGATGCCTCTTTTATGTAAGTTTATATTGTACTTAAAGAATTTTATAAAAAACTAGTTGTTTATACCCGGCGTTGCACGGGTCAAGGATTAAGTTTAAAATAAATTTATGAGGGTAAACGAAGGTTCGATTCGAACGGTATAGATTTGCATCGAAAATATATCAGGGGGAGGGGAAAGGGTAAAAGAATAGGGGGGATATGTCACCAATGTTAAACGCTGAGTCCTAAAGAATAATTTTGCAAATTTTGAGTACGATTGGTCGAACGGTACAGATTTGCATCTAAAATATATTAGGGGAGGGGAAGGGTTAAAGTAATAGGAGGGAAAATGTTGCATGTTTTACCCGCCGCCCTTAAGAATAAGTTTCCAAATTTTCAGTCCAATCGGTCAAACGGTACAGATTTGTAGCGAAAATATATCAGCGGAGGGGAAGGGTAAAAGAATAGGGGGGAAATGTTGCCTCTGTTACCCGCCGGGTCCCAAAGCATAAGTATGCAAAATTTGAATCGAATCGGACAAACGGTGTGGATTTGACAGACAGACAGACATTGAGTTTTATAGGTATCGATTTGTACGTCTTGTAGTCATAATATGTATATGACGCCTACAGTTACCCCCAAAGTAGTTAGAACTAACATATCTTGTACCCGTGAAAGCTTTCGATTAAACATATAATATATCATACGTATATATGTGTTTGTATACATATTTTTTAAACACACTGTCTGGTAAAATGAAAATTAACAACTCTTGTGCATTTGTCAAACTTGTAGTAGGTAGGTACTATTGTGTAATATTGCAAGACACGAGATGTTTATGGTGAGAAGGCGCCTTGTACAGAATATTTATGAAAAATCGCAATCTACAATCCCTGTGGAGATTGGCAAAGGACATTGCGCAATATTTACGTGACCGACGTTATGAAACGTTATGAAAAGCTCGAGTTTTATACATTAATTTGTTTTTCATTATTTTTCTTAAATTTTCTTCGCTTTATCAAATCGTCTTTGATGACGGTATTGCTCGCAGTGTAAAAGCCAACATGCTAAGTAGAAGGTTTCGCCTCTGTAGTACCGCTGTACAAAGGACTCTCTTCCTTGCAATGTTGTACACATGTGAGCTCTGGGCAAACTACAAAAAGAGCGTACAATATAATAACGCCTTCCTTGTGATGTTCGGTTTTCCCAGATATTGCAGAGCTTCCGGTAAGTTCACGGAGGAGCGAGTTCTCACATGCAGCCCTCACAAGATCCAGGGTGGCAGGAATGAGGGAAAGGATGTACAGCTCGAAGAATATCCTAATCCTGGAAGCCTTACTCCAGCATCCAGCACTGATGCATATTGGAGAAAGATACTGGTCCTCAAAATCGACATGCCACAGCTCACTAAAGCCGTTATTATACGATATAAATATACAGGGTTATTTGTAATACTCCTGTTTTGATTATGAGTCGAAAATGTTCAAGCTATCATGACCTAATATCAATAGTTATGGAGATATGTGACATCAAAGTTTGCATTTTTTTTCAATATTTCTGACTTATTTTTTGTAAAACTATGTAAGACTATCATTATAGTCAATATAAAAATGCACACTTTGATGTCGCATATCTCCTTAACTATTGATATTAGGTCATAATAGTTTGAACATTTTCAACTCATAATCAGAACAGGAGTATAGTCCTGCGAGGTTATTAATGTTTTCCAAATAACCCTGTATATTTTTTTCTTTATGGTAAATACTTACTTTTTTTGCTTCGCACCTTATCTTTTTTTCTCTTATACATCCTATTTATTTACTGATGCTTACTTTTTATATTAATAATTATTACCTTCATACTCTGTGTGCCTAATTTATATGATTATTTATTTCTGTATACCTTAGTTTCTTTATATATATATATATATATATATGTTAGTTCTAACTACTTTCGGGGTAACCCGCGTCAAATTCTGGTCGTCAGGACCAGTCGTCTGCCGACGTTTCGAACAGATCTCACTGTTCATCTTCGGGGCGCCTTGTCGATGAGCTGCTTCTCCAAAAAGCGTACAACCGTTTGGGTCCGGAGCTCACCGTCAAGCGAAAGTTTGAGTAATTCTGCGTCAGGTGTTTGAGGAGGAGTGGGTTTCTCCAGCGACGCCGTTAATGTGTTTTGCTCTGCTTCTAGTAATCCGTATATTTAATTTGACGCGGGTTACCCCCAAAGTAGTTAGAACTAACACATATTGTACCCGTGAAAGCCTTCGATTTAACATATATATATATATATATACCTACTTATACGGGAATGCACTAAGCTCCCTGCATGCTGGAATAAAGTTTTATTATTATTATTAAATTAATGTCCTTACTCATTGTAACAATTTTACACAACAGATTTGCGTACGTCACGGTGACAGCCGCTCGCAGCGTCACAGTCGGTCGTAATAAGTAATACAAGACCATCGGTAAAAAATTGTCGAACCGATCTCGGCGTCGTTTGGGAAAATTCGTAACTTTTTACGAGGGTTCAAGTTTCTTTATTTTATGCACGTGACGTCGTTCCGTGGCGTAGCGAGGGAAGGCGGCGGATTGGTCGCTCGCGGCTCAGTAAGGCCGCGACGCTCCTTCCGGTCGCAGGCTCCGGGGGCAGGCAGCCGCGCGTCCCGCCGCGTCCGGCCATGGGATGAAGCCGCACACCCGAACTTGTCGGTCCCGAAATAATCCAGTTCAGTGCGAGTTATTCTCTACAAGTGACAGCGTTGTGTTTTTGTGTTGTTTACAAATCTTGTTGGTTGATATGTAGGAAAAGTGATAAAAAAATCTTACAAATATCGTTCGTTTTAAATAAAATAAAATGAATATGTATTTTGGATAATAAATCATTTTAAGGTAAGGTCTATTTTGATATGTCTAGTCTGCTATCAGAAAAAAACATTAGCAACAATAACTTTTAACTAGCTTGTCAAAACACATCACATTAATACATTTATGTCACGACTCTGGATGTTATTAATGCGTTGAAATATTGTTTGTTTTCTATACGTGCTTTTAAATATACAAAAGTCGACATCAGATATCTCCAGCGACATCAAAACTCTCATTGTCTGCAGGATTTATGACGATGTCACGGCGTAACTGACACGTTTTTTGTGTAAATTTGCTGTTTCTGTCAATTCTTTTCTTTTACTAAAGTGATATATTTTTCTTTTAATTCGAAAAGATGTTTGAATACAAAACGCGTTGCGATTTTAAAAGAGAGCTCATTTATTGACATTTCGTCAATCTTATAAATACGGATAGTAAATCCACAAATGATTCGTATATAATTAACAAGTTTCTTGAATAACGTAATTATTAACTCAATACAATAAAAATTACAAAATTTTAATGGTAAATCATAAAAAATCCGTGATAAAAATAATATATGTTGCTGATAAAAAATGATAGAATTGATAATATAATAGACCAATTTGTAAACAAAACAAAAATGATTACTAAATACTAGATAGCCTGCGCTCTGGAAGTTTTGTCAAAAGGCAACATAAAACCTGTAATTATGTAAATTTATTTTCTACCGTTACGAATTTTCAATTTGGAAAAATTCAATCCATACATTTTATGCATAAACATGAACGCTAACTAGCCAACTACGTCACTGAAAAAATTATGCGAACAAAAACAACTCCTGTCGGATCTTAATTAATGTTTTCAACTCGCAGTCGTTGATAATTTTACAATTACAGAATATTTTGAGTCGCTTTAGTCGGAATATATGCGTACATATTCGATTTGTAAAATTCACCTCCATTCACAAATAAATACATGTATATGGTACAATAAAAGCATTTCAATATCAATAGTACCGTTAATAAAGTGTGATATTATTTGCAAAAAGTTAGGCCCAGAATTTTGATTATTTATGATAAATTTACTCGTGTTTTTATTATTATACACGTAATTTAAATAATTTTTATATATTCATTTTAGGAATAGTAATTTTTAAAGTCTAAATTGAAGATTATGGATCCCATAGCCGATGTTTTCGAGAGTAAGTATCCGCGGTATAGTTGAGTGTCCTGATTTCTAAATAAAATAGAATTGACTGCCAAGTAAGTAACTATTGAGACACTTACTTTTTTTGTAATTGAGACAATTACTAATTTTTCAATTATTTCAGCAACATTGTAGATTGACATTTAAAAAAAGTATTGATTATATTATTTGTTTATTATCTACCTCTTTTATATGAGTAATTCCACCAACATGTTTCGGTAAAACCTTACCACCGTCAGGGTGTTGTATTAACTGTCAAAACATCAGAATGAAATGTCTTTTGTTTGTTGTTTTTCTAAATTATTTTAAAATATTATTTCTGAAGTTCTTGATTACTCGCAATTATTGGAAAAAAATTAGAATTGGACTAGTACTTACATTTATTTGATTATTAATAATATTTTGTTTACTATTACATGCTTTACTAATTTCTAATGATTCTAAATTATTCAATTTCAGACCAAAATTATTTATGTGTAAAATAGAAAGTCCTTAATTTTTATCAAAACCGTGATCATTTTGGTGGAATTACTCATATAAAAGAAGTAGATAATATACAAATAATATAATCAATATTTTTTACAGTTATAACTCCTTAAAGTTTCCGTAATTTCATTATGACATTCGGGCTTTATGTAAGGACAAAGTGTAAATTATAGATAATATTTAGTTGAAGAGAATTTTATTTATACAATAGATAATACAAAATGTTCGTGGATAATTGAAACATAATGAATTCTGAATGAAGGAACTCTTTGTATTTTGGTAAAAAGCTAGATTTATAGTGGTTCAAGAGCCTTTATTAAAAAATATATATATTTAATTGAATTAAACAAGAATTCAAGAATTGTTACATTTCCATCTCAACTTTACAAGTGTATTTTTAGGTTTGGTTACTAGGTTATATTAGGGTTGGTTAGGCGAGGTTATTAGGTGTAGTTTGGTTATTTTAGGTTAGGATTGTTTTTATTTATTTCTTTACTTAACGCCTTTAAGGGCTTTTACGTGTTATATAATAATAAGCAATAACACCAGCTACGATAGATGTTGATACTGTATACGCGCTATACAAGAACACTTCTTAAATCTCATCAAAGTATTGACACCGAGACCATAAAAGCCAGCACATAAAAATAACCGAGATGTTGGTAGTTACCAAGAAGATAGGTAGACGAACTTTCTACAGACGATTCCTAAATATTTAAACTCTATTTTGGTTAACTAAAATTAGGTAGCTTAGGTTTACTAATACAATTCGATGATTCGGATGAGTTTTTGAATACATTATTTTTCGGATAGCATTCCTTAAGCATAATCAAGAGATTATTAATTCAATATTGTAATAATTTTTTTGCATTAATGTTTGGTGTTACCATTAATGAAACTAAATTATTATTGCACAATATTTTTTATTGATTGCTGTGTTTTAACCTTAGATAAAATGATTCGTATGGCAAAATATATGGTGAAATTTTTGAAAGCACAATATCTTTTTTAAAAATTGATTGGCAATCAGTTCTATTATTTATTTAAATATAAATATAAAATACACAACTAAGTATACTCAGGGTATTCACTTTCGTAAAGACCAGTCATGGGGTCCACTTTCTTCAATTACGCTCTTTTCAATAACATTTTAACTCATGTTTTGTGTTTTTAAGGCCATTTTGGTTAATGAAAACAATGATTTTATTTGAGAAATGGTTATCGATCATTAAAATAAAAACTGTTTTTGATCACAAATCTTTAAAATATAAGTGAGAAAAAAAAGCGACTTCAAAAAGAAAATTGCACCGAGGATGAGAGCTATATGAATCAATCATCATCATCACTCTTGACACTACAACCCTTGGTGAGTCTTAGCCTCCTCAATAATCTTCCTCCACTCATCTCGGTTTAGTGCAAGCTCTCTCTAGTTCCAAAGCTCCAAAGCAGAGATGTCTTTGAGGACGTTGTCACTCCACCTTAATTTTGGCCTTCCTAAGCAACTTCGCTCTATTGGCCTTGAGCTCAGCAGGGACTTTGGTGCTCGATGCTCGGACATTCTCTACACATGACCCAGCCACCGAAGTCTTCCCAGTTTTATAAATTTTGTGACATTTGGCTCCTTAAACAGAATATAGAGTTCATCAATACAGAGTTAAAAATGAACTATTAATTATTAAAAAAACCAACATATTTTGTATAAACTAAAGTGAAAATTATTAATTCCTACATCTGTATAAGTTTACGAACACACAAAAGAGGGTCCATAAATACCTAAAATATAAAAAAGTAACTTATAATACATGTAGATTCATGTAGATTAACTAATTTTAATAATGTAATTACCACCATCTTACAAACTAAGTTGAAGCTAGAGTGGAAGGTACTATGCACACCTATTTAGCTACAAAGTTTTACTATCCGTTCATTACTTAGTAATATACGAGTATCTATTTGCTGTATTTAACTATCGGAATATAAATTAACGCCTCCAATTCATTGTGTACATTTATCGTATTGGCGTCACGCCTGGAAAATCGGCAATGTAAATATTGTAATCTTTCCAAATAGTGTGCACATTATAATTACTGTAACATTTTACCCGTATTTTTATGTTAAAATATTCCACAAAGTTAAATCCATTCCAATTCCGTAATATTAAATTACATATACAGGGTTATTTGGAAAACATTAATAACCTCGCAGGACTATATTCCTGCCTTAATTATAAGTCGAAAATTTTCAAACAAGTTCAAGTTAAGTTACTGTCATTCAACGTTTTGTAAAAAATAAGTCAGAAATATTGGAAAAAAAATGCAAATTTTGATGTCTCGTATCTCCTTAACCATTGGTATTAAGGTCATGATTGCTTGAACATTTTTGACTCATAATCAAGGCAGGAATCCCACCTGTAAAGTATTGTGGACTAGCTCTGTTTCACCCTGTATAGAATATGTTTGCATGGTGCAATAAAAATGTCTTTAAAATACTCTTCCATTTATAATTAATTATTTTACCATTTAGATATGTAAAAAAGTGTAAAAATTTATTTTAAATAATATAAATAATAAATTTTTTTGTACATGCAAACAAATAAATAATTATGTTTAAAAATAAACAATAAGAAAAATACCTTTTTTATTATACATACATTTGTTTTACTCAGACTACGTTTCGCCTTGTAAGAGGATTATCATTTACCGAAGGTTGAAGTTTAGCATTAGCATTAGAACAAAATTTATGATTTAATAAGCATTTTAAATAAAAAGTTCTAAGAAACCACGCCAGTAAAAAATATTACAAGCTAAATTATTGCTTTAACAAATTTCATGACAAGACATTTAACAAAATCCAACGTAAACAAGAATATAATCATAACGCATCATTTTTTTGTGAGTTTGCAGTAGTCAACTATTTTTTCATTTTCAATTGCATAATCTCTTTTTATTAAAATGTTCTGGTCAGCTTGAATTAGGAGTCGTTTTTCATTGAGCGTTAACTACCTTAGAATGAATTGGACTCTCCAGCTTCTCTTCCAGATCTAATTGAACAAATTTCCTACCTTTAATCTCGTATTAATAATAATAATTAAAATGCTATAATTTATAAAGCGCCGTTTACGTGAGTACTCACCTCAAGAGCGCTTAGTTTAATTTACACGTTTCTTGGAATGTATTATTTTTGTATATTTTTTACCTTATCTTAACTATTTTAAATAATCTTTCGTAGTTTGGTTGAAATGGTGGGTACTTTTAAGTTCAAGGAGACTGTCATCAACGTTCATCATTTTTTTTAAGAATCGATCTCAGTTTTGCACAACGACGTGAAGTTATAAATTGGACTAGCAAATAGTCTATTTTTGTTTTGATAGAAGTAACCATTTTACAGCGTACATTCCATTAATATAACATAACGTGAAATCCACGGAGCCCATAAAATCATTAAATGGTATAGCACTTGCACTTTGCACAGCTATGTTATGAATTTGTATTTTCTGTGCGCAATACGATGTGAAACATTACTTTGAGTACTACTGATGATTGCAACAAGAATTGCGTGGAGCTTTATTACTCTCGATCCATTATTATTCGTTTATATACTCAGGAAACACTGTTGTGATCGTAAATGCAGTTTTAGCTTCAGTTTTCTAAAATGGCACGTGAAAATTTATCGTAACCAGAAAAAGTTGTTTATAACTAAAACATAACCTGTTCAGTGGTAACTGGTCTCGCAAATAGGTACTATGCATATACTAGGAGTTAAGCAACGGTTATCGCCGTAAGTGGGTGCTGCACAGTCATTAGTGCTCAACTCGTTTGCGATTGGCTGCCCGCTGCTGGCCGCTGCACAGCCGACAGTGGCCACTCCTGGGGCTTCTGGACCCGACTCGATCCGACCCGGACCCGGTCGGGTAGTGACCCTAAAACCCGGACCCGAAACCCGGGGTCAAACCTGCCGGATTCGGGTTTTATTTGATATATTAATTTTAATTTGTAATAAAGTTCGGTTAGTTTAAATTTTGCGGATCGAGCTCAGGCGAGTATTTCTACCTGTTTCACTTGGGTTAAGTATTGAGTGTGAAAAAAAATTATACCGAAAATAAAAAAATTAGTTATAATGGGAGAAAACAACCTTTAAAACCTCACCACCACAACATAACACCAACGCAAAGAAACAAAATTTAACACCTCACGTGTTCCTTAACTTTAACATCAAAATTTCTTCACGTTTTTGCTACATACAAATAATTACAATCATTACAAATCACCAAACATTAAACACCCGATTTTTTAAAATTATCCTTATCCGTATAATTAAATATTTATTTTGAAAAATTATTATTAGCATAAAAAGCTGGATGATTTTTAATTTTTAATTACACTGTATCCTAATGAAGGAGCCATGGGCTCTGAAACATATTGATATTTTTTAAAGCATAAGTAGTGAAAACAAAGTTCATATATTAGTATATAATTCGTTTCGATTTTTTCCAAATATATGTTTGCGGAAAAGTCATGCTTCACTTTACTCACGCATGTCCATTCTGCACGGAGAATGCCACACACAACTGAACAAAAAAATACTAATCAAAGAGTGAATGCAAAAATACTTCATACATGGGGAATAGAAGCAAAACCGTCACTGTGCATATGACAAGAATATAGGGCGACGTATTACCTGAGTATTACCTGGCAGTGTCAAATTAATAACTATTTTGAATGCATGTTTGTTGCACTTTATAAATATCCAATGATAGGATTGCTTAACTGCCGGTATTGAATTATTGTATCTTGATTCTGTTGTGTAAGATTAAATAAAGGAAAGGCGTGCAGCCATCCAAATTCTAAACACCAACTATACAATCGACGAAAATGAGATGAACGTTTCTGTAATTAAAAAAATAATTTTATTTTTTCTTTTAATCTAATTTTTTAGTTTCAGTAATTGATTTTTTACCCAGGGTGGAGATCTTAAAAAATAAAATTCTTATAAAACATACAGCCGTGCTTTCAATTCTACAGAATCGATTCACAGTTGGGTTAGGAAATAGATTTTTCGGGCTTTCGCTCCGCGCCCCACCCCCTAAAATATCAAAAGTTACGCTGTTTTGTATTCATTAACAAATAAAATAAAGACAAGACTGAGCCAGTCAAGCTTAATCTGAGCCAATCGAACAAAAACTCCATACGGATGAATATTTTTTTTTGGTATATTTGATAATATGGCACGTTCGTAGAATTTAATGAAATATTTGATATAAATGTATTTATTAACATGAAATAGACAAATTAAACAAACCAGCAATAAAGCAATCACCGATTGGCCCTGCGGACGGTTATACTAGCTGCACGATCTTAAGTGGTCGCTGCGCGGCCATTTGTGCCCGCTATGCGGCCATTGGTGTGGGCCGGCAATGGCCACTGCACGGCTATAAGTATCGTCTGCTGTTCATACGATTTGGTATTTTTTTGAAACTGGTAATGGCAAAACTGGGCACTGCGTACTGCGTTTCTGAAGAAGTCATAATATAAATGATCCATCAATGTGTATGCTTTCGAGTTTGACATATTTCCAACCAAACGTTTATTCTAACCCGGAAATTAAACGTCAAAAATATAATTGTCGTCAGAAAAAGAATTGACGAAAATTGTCGAATGAAAAAAATAAACATTTCGATATGTTTCGCCTTAAAGTGATTCGAGTGTCGAATAAAGTATATACATAATATTTCTAGATATTAAATAATATCAAAGTATATACTTAAATAATATCAACAGTCTATATAACTCGTTTCTTAAAAAAAATGCGATTTGAATAATTTTTGGAACTGGCAATGGAAGAAAACGCATTATTTGATGCAGATTGAGCGCAATCCTAATGTAGAGTATAATGTCTCACAGAGACGAAGCTATTTGTATGGGAAAGCATGTATAGATATTTTTTAGGGCGTCCACAGGGCTTAAAAGCTGTTATGACTGGCTTAAGTGATCACTTTAGACGATGCGACGTTCACTGATTCCACTCAAGAACAACCACATATGGAAAAAATAATGTTACTGTGTTGTTTTAATAAATTCATAAAAATATTGTAAAATAGACAAAATTGTAAAATTATTTTCAAAAATGTTTAAATGCATTTTAAAAGTGCTTTTATACATCTGCAGACCACCGTCCAGAAATGAGTTTCATGTGTCCTAGCATTCAAGATCGTGTTATTTAAAGTATTATATTTTAAATAAAAATATTTACAATTTTTTTTGCTTTTTTTTTAAGCAAATTATAACGGATCGTAGTACGAGTATTATCAAGTTTCGGAAAGTCTAGCTATAAATTTTCAATATACTTTTGTTTACTTGCTTTCAAAGTATAGGCGATACTTATGTGAACGTGCTATTAAATATAGTTAAATTTAATGTGTAAAAATAAATATCAAATATCTATTATAGATCTCAAATATGAGATAGAAGTATTCGTATAATACAAGGGATTAATATAAAATATTTTTTTGGTGAAATTTCAACATTTTCAGAAACTACATCAAAATTTGCAGTTTTTTTTTAAATATTTATGGCTCTTCTTTTGTAAAACGTTACACTTTCATGACAACAATTTCTATCGGACAATAAAAATTGAAACGCTTTGATACAAGTAAAATAAAATTATTTTAAATTTTATGATTTGATTTAATAACAATTTTGGGGAAATTTAAAAAAATATATTTTTTGTTAGGTTTTTGTCATTTTATTTCACTCGTTTTAAATTGAATCAATTTTTAGTATTCCATTTAATTTACTAAAGTGCTAGTCCAACCTGTAACAGAAAATAAGTCAGAAATATTTAGAAAAAATTCAAACCTTGATGTCGCGTTTCACCCAAATTGTAAATAAGTGAAGCTTCCTAAATGTTTTTGTAGTTTAAGTAAAATACGAATTTATGTGTAGGTACAATTTAGAAAAAAATCAAACCTTGATGTCGCGTTTCACCCAAATTGTAAATAAGTGAAGCTTCCTAAATGTTTTTGTAGTTTAAGTAAAATACGAATTTATGTGTAGGTACAATTTAGAAAAAAATCAAACTTTGATGTCGCGTTTCACCCAAATTGTAAATAAGTGAAGCTTCCTAAATGTTTTTGTAGTTTAAGTAAAATACTAATTTATGTGTAGGTACAATTTAGAAAAAAATCAAACTTTGATGTCGCGTTTCATCCAAATTGTAATTAAGTAAAGCTTCCTAGATGTTTTTGTAGTTTAAGTAAAATACTAACTTATGTGTAGGTACAAATAAAGCTAAACTAATCATTCTATGTCCTCTTGTCGGATGTTTTGCACCACCATTTCAATTTTACAAAAAGAGTGAGACACATTGTCTCACCCGTTGCCTCGTTCTCGATTCTATAATTATTATTATTTCATTTAAAGTAATTGCTACGGTTAGCAAAACCTCTCATGCTTCTCACCTACTCGGCCAGCAATCCCATCCCACCCCTTTCTGAAAATGAGTTTTCAAACCCTCCCCCACCTCCGCTGGCCCTGGCAATCTGTTTTCCCGCTCCCTCTCCCTGGGTCTAGCAAAAAGAAACGCCTGCTTGTCATACGCGGCCGGGATAAAAGGTGACCCATATTGGAACTACAATTTTTTTAAACGCTGAATTCTTATTAACATACTATTTTAAGAATGTTCTTGGGTTTTCACGGCCACTCGGAATCTTCTGGTTTGTGTCTTCTGGGATATTATGTCGTGTTATTACGACCTTTCTGGCCCACGTTTCGGATCCCAACACATCAGTCCTGATAATGGACCCTGCAATGGGATCCGAAATGTCGGCCAGAAAGGTCGTAATAATATGGCGTAATACCCCAGAAGACAAAAACCAGAACATAGAATTTTATTCATTTCAACGTAGTTATAATATGTTTAATAAAATTTTTAACCTCTCAAATTTTCCCCTTGATTGTTTCCCTAGATTACATTTTTGCTCAATTTTATCCACAGGCTTACGAACCTTGTCTTTGAACTCGTCCAATAACTTATTCTTCGATTTGTTTTTTTTTTGTGAGTGTAAACTCTGCTCTTTACAAAGAACCTAAGAAAAAAGTCAAGATGCGATATAGAGCTTAAGAAATCATCACCTAACTGACATTACCATGCCGGGAAATGACACAACCAGGAAATTTTATCCTCAATAAAACCAATATTTATTTTGCCGCGTGCATATTGTGCCATTTTCTAAAGAAACGTATTCTCCAATCGTGGCCATTTAAAGTCAGCATATTCCAAATGTTGTTTCTTTGCCATCAAGAGGAAGCGTTTTATCATCTTCGTTTTCAAAAACGAAGAACCCATGGACTTCAGCCCAAAAATCACACCAAAATCAAAGTAGAAGTTTTGATTGTTATTCAAATATTTGAAGGATTTCACGTTCCTGCTACATTTACGCTACATTTTGCATATTTACATTTTCACCAACATGAAAATGTGCTTCGTACCTGAAGATAATTTATTACAAAATGCAACATTACAAATTGTAATACATTCAGGTAATTATAGGTAAGGTAAATATAACACCTGTAATACATAATACATTTAACCGGCGAATGCACAGCGGTGCCCATGGTTTGCAACGTAATGTTTTTGAGTCAGCTGAATTTAGAATGCTTGTATGTATATAATGCCAATCTCTTTGATTTTCTCGACTAATTTTAACGATATTTTTTTAAACAAATACTACGACCACGCGCTGTCGTTTTTGCGACCAAAAGTGAACCCAACGCCTCAAATTTCTTAATTAGTCGCGAATTGTCGTGTAAGATGACAGGTGATAACGACCAAAGATAACACAAAGTTTGTGAATTGTATTTACAATAGCGGGGCTAATGGCAAAAGGTTTACAAGACATACATACGTTCCTGCATTTTGAATGGATTCATGAAGAGTTTTGTTGATTTGTTGATAATTAAAATCAAATAAAACAAATTTAACTTTAATGGTTATAAAATTGTGCTAAATTGAAATTCTTAGTTCTGAAATGGGACACGCTTTATACTCATCATTGTATCAGACATTTTTAGCATCTGCTGCAGACACGATTTCGGTGTCATATAATTAGTAGATCACTGAGCGTTCTTCTTGTTATCTGACTCCTACTTTCTAACATATCATGTATCATGAATTCGCGTGCGTTGTATCATCGTATTGTAAACATCGATGAGACGTTTTTTTCTCACACAGGCTTGCATGCTATTAGTATCATAAAATAATAAATTATTTATTTACTTTTTCATTGTAAGCACACTTTTATTATAACTTTAAATTTCATTATAAGTTTCATATTTATTTCATACATATATTTCATACAAGCACAAATTATTCAAAATGTATTATTTTTAGATGAAACTCAACCAATTAAATTCTAGTGATGCTAATGCTACCCGTGACTGCATGCAGATTTCAGAAAGCTCATATTTTTCTGTCTTTCTAACTTGTTGATGATTATTTTATTTTCAAATAACAAAATAGATGTTGTACTGTATTTAAGACAAGATTTTCTACTTATACCGTACGATGTGTGCGTTATAAGTGCTAGGCGTGCCTCTATCTTTTTTCTTGGTAGAGTATAGTTGCATTTCCTTAGTCTTAGTAGTCTGTTTATATAATATTTTTATGTGAGGAAGCAGCCATCTTTCTATGCACATCTATCATCCCGACTAACCAAATCTAACAGGACCTTTCTCCATTACCTGGTACTGCCATACCTTTCGCGGCCTTCTGTGCTTCTATTGCGATCAACACTCAACTCTTACACATTATTTACTAGGTAGGTACCCTTCTCTCTTGTATACATTCCACAAATGGATATTATAAATAGTTTTATTGACTGAATTGATTATCGGCAAGCTCGGTTACAATAGTTAAGATAAATTATTGATGTCTTACAGATACGAAGCTGTAAAATATGTTTGTATTATGTATATATATATATATACTATATATATATATATAGTATATATATATATATATATCGCCATATAGATATATATATATATATATATGTGGCGATCTACTTTCTGGGGGAACCCGCGTCAAACGTTTGTTCTGTTCGCGGCAAGAGCCAGAACAAAGCGTTTTGTAAATATCAAATAATAAAACTGAAAAATTAAATGCTGGAACCTGGATTCGAACCACGGACCTCTGTGTTTCGCGCACAGCGTGTTACCAATTTCACTATCCCAGCGACTTAATAAGTCGTCAATATTTGATAGTTATATGGTTCTCTTTGAATTATTAATTCACTTATTTATATTATTCCATTTTTATTCGGAAAATAATCGAATGCAAAGAATACTTCCATTGTTCGGAAATCGACTAGCGAGAAGACGTCAAAGCTTCCTTTGATATTCTCGTCGTATATATATATATATATATATATATTATATGTTTTTTTTTTTTTTTTTAAATAAAAAAAAATTTAATCGAAGGCTTTCACGGGTACAAGATATTTTTGTTCTAACTACTTTGGGGGTAACTGTAGGCGTCAAATTTTGGTCGTCTGCCGACAGCATTCGACTTCCAACCACATGTAATAACATATTCAATGATAATAATCACATTCCTAATAGAAAAAATATTAATAATAAACCGCATATTACAATGGAAACACAAAGCAATTAGAACAAGTTCAACCATTTCACTATTTAATGAGATAATAAAATAAATACACGGGTCACTAGAAGTCGAACAAAACGCATTAACGGCGTCGTTGGAGAAACCCACCCCTCCACAAACACCTGACGCAGAATTTATCAAACTCTCACTTGACGGTGAGCTCCGGACCCGAACGGTCGTGCGCTTTTCGGAGAAGTAGCTCATCGACAAGGTACCCTGAAGATGTGCAGTGAGGCCTGCATAAGCTGGCTTAAGTAATCACTTTACATAATGCAACGTTTTCCATTTCAAAATATACGTATTTTGGATTTTTTTAACTGTATATAACAAACTACTCACAGGCGTGCGCCTAGTAGAGTAGCTTTAATTAATGAAAATAACCGCACTATGAAAAAATATTAGGTCCTTACATATGAAATTGGCGTTTTGCCGTACTGGCAAATTTGATCTCAAATATCTTCTCTTTGGTTAGGAATTCCAAATCCAAATTTATACAGCTATTTACTCATGTATTTGTGTTTTGAAAATTATAATTCATTTGTTTTTTCCTCAATTGTTTTTTTCTTTGCGTCACTCAGTTTACAAAATGAAAAACTTGAAATATCACGTTATTTACGAGTATGAGTTCCACCGTGGCACCAGTGCTGCAGAAACGGCTCGAAGGATTAATGATGTGTATGGCGACGGTGCCGCAAAAGAAAACACAGTGCTTTTTTGGTTCCAACGTTTTCGTTCTGGAAATTTCGACCTGCAGAACAAGCCCCGTGGACGGCCGGAGACCAAAGTTTATAATGAAGAATTGAAGGCTATTGTGGAAGCGGATCCATCGCAAACCACATCCGAGTTAGCTGTAGGCTGCGGTGTTAGTGATAAAACTGTTTTAATCCACTTGAAGCAAATTGGTAAGTGAAAAAGCTTGAAAGGTGGGTACCTCACGAATTGAGTGAAGCAAATCAACAAACGCGCGTTGACTGCTGCGTTGCCTTACTCAACCGGCACAATAATGAAGGGATTTCTAAATCGAATCATTACCTGTGATGAAAAGTGGATCCTGTACGATCATCGGAAGCGCTCATCGCAATGGCTGAACCCTGCCGAACCAGCCAAACCATGCCCCAAGCGAAAATTGACTACAAAAAAGTTACTTGTGAGCGTTTGGTGGACTAGTGCTGGTGTCGTTCACTACAACTTTCTTAAATCTGGCCAGACGATTACGGCAGATGTCTATTGTCAGCAACTGCAAACCATGATGGAAAAGCTAGCTGCTAAACAACCGAGGCTGGTTAATCGCTCTAGGCCACTGCTGCTTCATGATAACTCTAGACCACACAGTGCACAACAGACGGCTACCAAATTAGAGGAGCTTCAATTGGAATGTCTTAGACATCCACCGTACTCTCCGGACCTTGCCCCAACAGATTACCATTTTTTTCGAAATTTGGATAACTTCTTGCACAGGAAAAAATTCAACTCCGATGGGGCAGTCCAAACCGCCTTCAAAGATTTTATTGATTCCCGTCCGAATGGTTTTTTTAGTAAAGGGATCGATGAACTACCTATGAGATAGCAAAAGTGCATAGATAGCATTGGTACATACTTTGATTAAATAAATATATTATAATAAAAAAAAATCGGCTTTATGTTCCTCCCATACTAAACGCCAATTTCACATGTAAGGACCTAATATTAAGGATTTTCTAAATAAATAAATTTTTTATATATACTATGGCAAAAATGTCGAATACATTTCGAAGACGATTTATACGTATAATTAAACTGGATTAATAATTAATAAAAAAGATTAACTTCAAATATACGTTTCCTTTCACAAAAATAAAACGAAAATTGTATGATATCATTGATATCGTCGCAAATAAAAAACTAACCCATAAAAACCACGTTTTTATTATACTCCCACTGAAGTTGAATACAGAAAAGTCAAAAGTAAATACTCTAGTTACGGATTACGGCTAGAATTTTAAATCGCCTTTTTCTTAAGAAAGGGACTATTTAATTAATGTTTATTTCCCAGAATCTTTACAAATGCACAATTTTTTGCTTGTACATGCTGCACGCCACTATATAAGTCATATTGACTATTAACCACACTACATCATCTGCTTAAAATTGTAGTACAATCGTATCGCTCCTGTGTTTATACTTTTCATCTCTTTGCTGCACGTACATATTCTGTAGACATAACGATAGTATTTTGGAGCTCTGTTTGACACTTTCTTAATTTCACACCCTTATTGATTCTCAATGATTAATGACCTATTTTACTTGTTCTGTCACATCTCTCTAAAGCGGATTGTCCTTTGCCGAGCTCAGAGGTTGGTTGGTTAGGTCTAGTTGTTCATGAGAGCTACATGGAGGTAATGCAACTTTCGCAATCGAGCATTTGGAAGAAGGCAAGCATGAGTGGATACATACTCCAGATGGTCAGCTACACTACCTCCGCTCCCACAGTATAAATTGTCCCCGTATCATGGGATTCATATTCTGTTCTGAAACAAAACGTAGATTACAATTATACTAGCTATTCGTATCCGGCGCGGGTTAAGGATTAAGTTGAAAATAAATTTGTGGGGTGAAACAAGGGTTCGATTCGAATTATAGTCTTGTTGTTGGTCTTGTTGATAAAAATATAAAAATCGAGGTATAGATTTGCATCGAAAATGTATTAGGGGAGAGGAAAGGGTAAAAGGGGAAGGAGGAAATGACGCCTATGTTACCCGCCGAGTGCTAAAGATTAAGTTACCAAATTTTGAATCCAATCGGTCGTACGGTATAGATTTGCATCGAAAATATATCAGGGAGTGGGGAAGGGATAAAATTGGAGGAAGGAAATGTCGCTTATGTTACCCTCCGAGTCCTGAAAAATAAGTTTTCAAAATTTGAGTCTGATCTGTCGAACGGTACAGATTTGCATCGAAAATATATCAAGGGGAGGGAAAGGGGTAAAAGAATACTTGGGAAATACCTACGTTACCCGCCGCGTCCTAATGCATAAGTATGCGAAATTTTAATCGAATCGTACATACGATGTAGATTTGTATAGAGAACAGACAGACAACAGACGTTGAGTTTTATAGGTATAGATTCTTATTATTTCATACTAACATACCGCAAATATTTCATCATTTCCCAAAGTTCTGGGAATTCGTATTCTCACGTATGGCCATACAAAGTAATAAAAAAATGTCCCGATAGATCGTTCAAAGTCACCCTCCTCCCCATGTCTCGTTCCCTCCGCAGTAGTACTTGATCTCGCGTTCATCTAATCGAAAATTACGCCCGTATATGGCACAAAAAATGTTTGCTACGAATCATTCCTATGCATGTGGAACCCCGCATAAGAAACCCGGAATTCTTTAGAATATGTCAATATCCTAATCATTTTGGTTATTTTTCTCTCTTCACAGTGATGTGTCGTACATATAATGTTACGTGTACTACATATAATATAACACATTGTGCTAACCCTAACATTGATACTAATATTCTTCCAGACACCCCACCATCATTTAAGTAGTCACCTTCTTCTATACATCTTTTTTCTTGACAATAATCTGAACCCCTCCAACTAGAAACTAGCGCCTTTACTGAGCTATTTTATTTTATTTATAGAGAATATTTAATACCATAATAAGTGAAATAAAACTTCAATCGAAAAACAATCTTTCGAAACTGGCGAGTGAAAATAGTGGAATATGCAGCTTCTCGTGGAAATTCAAACGCAGATAATCGATATCAGCTGAAAACTTGCTTGTTGTTCGGACTAGCGAAATAGGAAATTGTCACTGTCGGAAATGCGATTTTCGAAGCGAAATACAGGATTTAGAAAATCACGTATCTGTATTGCGACTTCACCGGAAATCGAATCCAATGCCTTGGACCAATGCTAATTATTTGAACTTGCTGACTGCATTTGATTTGTTCTTGCAGTACCTAATGTTTTCCGAATGGACCAATTGGTACGCTAATATGTGATTGGCGATGCTCGGCAATATAATCTGCTGGCAACCAATCTGCCGAGAGAAGCTTAATTGGAAGCAATTGATTGACATTGGCATTTTGCTATAATAAACTTCGAACGAACTGATGATATTATTTACATCACGTCATGTAAATTGCAGAGTTAGGTTTAAAATACAAGCATAAATGTAATTGTGGTTGCCTCAACAGATAGTCATCCGTATTCTGAAAATAACAATGTCTGCATCTTTAAGATCTTTATCTCAACACTTAATAGACGATAATAAAAATTAAAAATGTCCAGAGCGGATTTTGTAATTCTACGGCTCAAATACACTGTATTAAAAGATGATATAAGAATGATTGTTTCTTACAATCGTTTTAATTTCTTCATCCACAGCGTCCAGATGAAATATCATGGCTTAACTTGTCATAAACTCCCTTATAGAAACAAATACCGACGTTAAGCTATGTCTCGTTTATTTTTAATTTTAATTATCGTCTATTAAGTGTTGGGATAAATATCTTAAAGATCCAGACATATCTGTCAAAAAATGCCAAGGTGGGAAGATTTGAATACGCGGTAACGCCGAACGCGGTCATTACAAGTTTAGCCATGATATTTCATCTGGACGCTGTGGATGAAGAAATTAATACGTTTGTAAGAAACAATCTGTCTTATATCATCTTTTAATACAGTGTATTTGAGCCGTAGAATTACAAAATCCGCTCTGGAAATTTTTAATTTTTATTATCGTCTATTAAGTGTTGGGATAAAGATCTTAAAGATCCAGACATTGTTATTTTCAGAATCGGGCCGAGTATAAGAGTTTCAAGTGACTAACTATTGCTTCATATCGAGTACTGTGGACAGAATTATCATAATAAGACTATAGATATCCCAATACGTGAACGCAAATCGTTATTATTTCGAAATGAAAAAATTGAGTCGTATTTTTCGGCCGGTTTTAACACATACATTTTGTAATACGCCATATTAATTTCTGCAAGATTAATAAGTTTCTGAAAGATTTTTATTTATTAAAACTTCGCTGGTTGAGCCTTGTGAAGAGAATAACCGAAGTTATAACAGCAGTCATCGAAGCCATAATTGGACAAAATACCAACTGGGAGCCAAAACTTTGGTTTGACAAAGTTAAGGTGGAGTGGTTATGTTTTCAAAGAGATCTATTTTAAAAACCCATAACTGCGGAGAAACGGTATGTAATAGACACCAATGGAGAAAATTCTTAAAAACGTTAAAATCCACATGAATGAATGAAACTTGAAAATATTTCTTAAACTCAGTTTATTAAAATTAATAAATAAACTGGGGAAGTATCCGATAAAATGAGAATATCTTTCCATGGAACAACTACTCTCTCTTGAACAATTTAACGTACCAAATTTCAACAGAGCGCTTTAATACAACACGAACAAAATAAAATACCAGAAAGTTTTTAATACATAGGATTTTAGTAATAAGATCCTTCATATTTCAAAGAAGAACGCTTATCATCACTCAACTCCTAGAAATCCATCCGATAACTCCCACCTTAAGGAAAACCACTTGTGCTTTGTTATCCTAGAAAATTAATCGGCAGAAAATCATTACTTATATGGCACCTATTTAATACAGAGTTGTTCCTGGATATTGATAACATCAAAGTTTGATATGGCAACGACTGGAATATTAAAAAAAAACTATAATAGTAGCATAAATTAAACTAAATAAATAAAAATAAATTATTAAAACCCAATAAAACACTTGTTTTAAAGCAAACCATCACAAACACATTTATTAAATTAGCAACATATTTCGGGTTAATGTCGGGTTTGGAACCCTTCATCAGAATACAACGTATACTAAGAAATTTATTTATTTATTTATTTCTATTTAATTTTAATTATAAGATTTTCTTTGGACTGTGCCTGTCTCACTAGAAATATCTGTGTTAAGACATGCATAGTTTACAATATTGTGTAGGTTCAAAACATAGTAAATAGATAATAAAGTGTTTAAAGTAACATAATAGAAAATATATCATATATATGAGGTAATATTGTGTTAGTGTGTTTGTGTAAGTGTGCCTATTTTATCTCTCTCCTTGTTTCGGATCCACTGTTTTATTTTGTATTTTATGTCAGGGTTGCAAATTGTGGTTAGCCCGGATTGTTTTAATTCGTCAAGCATGCAATTAAGTAATTTGGATCCAAAATAGTTATAGCTCCTTTGTCCATACGTGGTATGTAACCTTGGGATTTGTAGATTGAGTTTGTTTGACCGTGTGGTAATTATTGTTTGAGTTGGTTTAAACTGTATATTTTTGTGTTTGTATGTGTATTTAAGAGTAGTATTCGCATAAATTTGTTTTATATCGAATACATCGAATTTGTTGAATATTTCATCTGTCCTTGTTAAAATTGAGGTTTTGAGGATTACATTTATAGCATTTTTTTGAGTTGCAATAATTGGATTGAGTGCACTCATAGTTGCTCCTCCCCATGCAATTATGCCATGTTCTATAATTGATTGGCAGATTACGAAGTACATCATTTTTAGGAGTATAACGCTAAAAATATAATGTTAAATTAAAACTGGAACTATAGTTCTAGTTTTAATTTTTGTCTATACACAAAAAAAAACAAAAAATAAATATGTGGGAGCTGAATAACTATTAAGAACTAACGTGAAAACATTTTTAAAAGGTAGTATCTATTTACAAAACTTGCAGGAACTTTTTAATGCACGCTACTACATATTCCGGCGCGATCGTAATTACGCCAGCACAGGTCAACGTTTAGGCGGCAGAGTGCTTCTGGCGGTCCGGCGCGGGCAGCCAACTCGCTCGACCGGCACTCACCCGCCACTTGTGGACCGCCTTACCAGCCAAGGGCTCGTCCCGTAACGATCTACGTATCTGCTGCATATAACTTCGAAGAGATGTGGAGTACCAAGTACACATGGACAGTTTCCTCAAGGCTTTATCAACTCTGATTTTGAGTAATTTTAACTTACCCGATATCATCTGGATCAAATCACCTGGCAATGCTTATCTTTGTTACCCATAACTCAACCCTAATGAACATTTTCTTTGAATTATGTTATGCAATGAGTGTGTTTCTGTTTCGGGCAGCAACTGTCTGCTGATACCTGAAGATACTCACCACCCATCCTTACCTATCGATGTTTCTTTTTTCAACTTTCCTTCCCTAGTTAGCGAAAGAAATGAAATTTACATCTTTAGATGAAGCGATTACGACACGTTAAATTACTTCTTAAATCAAACTGACTGGCATGGTTTACTGGCAACTGAAGACCTAGATTCAGCGCTACATAATTTCTACAGGATACTTAACAACCTTGTCGATACTTTTAAACCTGAAGAGTTCATTCGGGACTCTAAATATACTCTTGGCTTAAGTCTGATCTCATCAAATTAACAAAGGAAAAATTCAAATACCACAAAAAGTTTAAACTCTTCAAAAATCTGTCTGACTTTGCTTCATTTTCTCTCTTAAGATCACGCCAAGAAAGCGTGAGTAAGGAGGTCCATAAAAAATACATCAGCAACATCGTAAATAGATTATCCTCAGATCCTAAAAAGTTATGGAATTGTGTTAAATCCAAAACTAAGTCACAGGTGTCCCATCATCCATGGCTTTAAGGGCGATAAAGCCAACAATGGGAGAGATATTTAGAATCTATTTTCTAAGTATTTCAATTCAGTATATGATTATGACGATGGAACTACTCAATTAAATTCCGATAACTTTACTTACTACTCATTAAATTTGTATCTCTTCCATCTTCATCATTAATTGTGAAAAAAGCCTTTTTTCAAAAAGATCATTTTCAATTGCTGCTTGAATGAAGGCGTCGTACCCTAACTCTGGAAATCGGCATTTATCTTGCCAATTTTCAAAGGTGGTCAGAGAACTGAAAGTTACTGTCCCATATTCTAGCTCTGCGTATTTAGTAAAGTATTAGATAAAATAATCTATGATCAGATGTTTCAAGCCTCTAGCCTAGAGCTAAATGCTAATCAACATGATTTTATCAGTCGAAAATCTACAACTTCTAAACACATTGAATTTTCTGAATTCCTCTAGGACTGTATGTATTTTCGGATCCAGGTCGATGCAAAATATATCGACTACAGCAAAGCATTCGATAAGGTTGCTCATAGAGCCTTATTAAGTAAACTCTCACAGATAGGTTATTCATGGCGACCTATATAGATGGATCCAATCCTAGATCTCTAATTGTAGCCAAGCAGTAGTGGGTGGTGGCTTCAGATCTGACTAGTTTGGCGTCTTTTAGGGTGATCCACGGTTTTTTTAAATGAGAACCCTTGCTTTTTAACATATACATTAATGATATCCGTAATTGATTTCTTAATGCACGATCTTTATTATACGCTTATTACACGAAGATCTTTGCCCCTGTTACAATAAATAATTATAATAACAATAATAATAACGGATAATTTCTATAGCGCCATTTTCGTAAAAAAATTCACCTCAAGGGCGCTTAACACAAATTTTGTTCAGCCCTATACTAATTAATGGAAAAGATTTCACAAAAATATGCGTTTTAAGTCTTTTTTTATTATTGTTTCTGATGGAACGTTCCGTATTACGGAGGGAAGAAAGTTCCATGCCTTTGGACCTGCCATTGCAAATGCCCATTCACTAAATTTAGTCTTCTGGCAGTGGATGGTCGGTTATACAACCCTTCTCGCAGCTGAAGTAATGGCTGACCTCAGAGTTTGGCGTCCACTATTTAAGTCGTCTGGGATGCAGAGCTCTTGAAGATACATGTTTTACGTGTATTGATGACTGTCTCAAAATTCAGGAAGACCTAAATCGTCTTCAAGCCTATTGCTGTTTTCATATCCTTCAGATTTACATAAAAAATACCCTGCACTTTCAGTTTCACCTGAAATAAAAACATCGTATCATTTGAATACTCTTGTAATGGGCACCAAATCGAAAGCAAAAAATGTTGATGTAACTCTTCATTGCAAACTCTTACTAGATAAGCATATTGATATTATGGTTGCCAAATCCTCTCGAATGCTAAGCTTCGTTCTTCGCGCATGTAAACAGTTCCGAGGGATAAATACTAAGTTTATGTCTGTTAGGAGTATCCTTGAGTACGCATCTCAGGTCTGGATTCCCAGATATCAAGTTCATATAAACAGAAACGAAAGGGTTCAGAACAGATTAATAAAATATCTCGACTTCCGTTCCCATCGTACCTACTCACATCAATAATGTAGATTCCGCGAACTTCTTTAACATTACACCCAATCAATTGCAGAAAAACTGCTGATTTATATTTCTTCATAAACTAGTTAGTTCTAAGATTGACTGCTCGGCATTATTGCAGCGCATCTCCCCTCAGAGTATCTGGAAGATCCACTAGATCAGTCGAGACCTTGAGCCTTTCACACTATAATACCAACTCCTGGCAAAATTATTTTATATATCGCTTGTCTAATTTGTTAAAAACTATATTCAGCGACTTGGATCTCTTCAATTCATCAATTTATGAATTTAAAACTCTTAGATATTCACCTCAGTCATAAACCATTTTTTTTTCTCTTTTTTAATTCATCTTCTTTCTTTTGTTCAGATCTCGTATGTGTAATTTTTAACTTGTATCTTTCTTTAATTAATATTTTTTCTTTTGTACAGACCTCTTATATGTATATGCAGATAAATTGACCAGATTCTTTGTGCTGTATTTCTTTTGCTCTTCCTTTTCTCCTTATCTCTTCCCTTTTTACCTTTAATTCTTTGACTTTCATCATTTGTTCTTAACTTAAACTTTTCACTTTTTTGTATAAGTATTGTATAAGTTATTGTTGCTATATTTGAATACATAACATGTTAATTCTGTGGAAACTTCTAAGATAGTCTTTATACTATTTAATATTCACGTGTCATCTGATTTTTATTTGTACTGTTAGTTTCCCACAAATAAATAAATAAAATAAAATGGATTTTGTAATTTATAATATTTAACTATCTAACTAACTAACCACCGAGCCGTTTAACTGCATGAGGCAGGCAGAAAGGATAGAATGCCATATTATTCTATCTTGACACACCCTTTTTTCGTCGGCTACATTCATATATCTTCTCATGCATGCTTTACAGTTGTTGAGCTTTTAACAGAGCCATCCTCCAATATATATGCTTTAATCACATTTTATAATTTCTAATTTATCTAAATTTAATCCTATTTAATTTGTATGTAAAATTTATTAACTATTGATAGTATCAAAATTTATGCAATTTTAACATATTTAAATTTTTGCAATCATTACGAATTAATTTAGAAAACCAAAAAATAATAATTTAATAGTTAATGTTTCCACTTACTGTAATTGACGACGACAAGAAAAACTAACCGTTTATACGTGATAATATAATCAAATATCCTAATCATGAATAATAACCCTTGCGTGTAGCCTGGGCCGCGCGGTAATTCCGTGCCTAACTCCAATTACCCAAAGTTGTTCCAGCAAGTTACGGACATTATGGACCGACAGCTATTCTAAATGGGTATGATGATGCTACCACAAACATATTTTGCTGTTATTGAAGAAGACTAAATAAAATAATCCAAAATAACTTAATATATAATTTAACTTTGTTGAAATATTTACGAAAAAACGTATATCCTTAAAGTTGTATGATTTTCGAGTAACAAAAAAGTGCTTTAAATGTAAGTAGTAAATTAAATATAGGTGGGTATGAATAGGTATTATACTGATAGATTTAGTTAAATTTAGCTAGGTTGGGTTACGTAATTGTTTAAACATTTATTTAAAAAAGTCGCCATCTTCATAAGGGTGCTTCTACGGTTTTCATTTCGTGTTCTTTTTTTTTGAGATTGGTTCCATTTCTCTTTTGACATATTCCTCAAGTTTATATTCTCATGTCTGCACGACTTATGTTATGGACATGCGTTCTACATGACCGACGATATAGCGATATTTGCGATGGTGTTTTCTTCTTCAATTACTATTGATTATGGTAACATGTTTGTACCAAATAATTATTTGCGAAATCGAGGTCACGCGCTATTTCATGTCCCAAGATAAGCACAGCACCATAACGCGTAGTGTGCAACACCTAAATGAACTGAGCGATCATGTAGATGTATTTAGGCCCGGTTGTTTCAAGTTCGATCAAAGTAAGCGGTCGATTAAAGCATAGATTTTTACGAAAACGTATCGTCTGATTGGTGGAGAACGTAAAAATCTATGCTTTAAAAGAACGCTTACTTTAATCCAACTTGAAACAACCGGCCCTTAATGATAGCATTGAAAGCATCAAGCAGCGGATTGCTTCCATATAGGTACTCACTCCAAGTTATAACTTACATTGTAAATGAGCAATCCCTAATGCAATTTTAAAAAAAGTAATCATGTTTGTTTCTTCAATTCCTTATTAATCTGTATTTCTTGCTAACTTACCTAACTTCCATTGTTTATTAAATAGTCTCTCTCTCAAGTATCTGAACTCATGGTTTCATCGACGTACCTACATGTATTATATATTTGGCCGTTCACCATTGTGTTAGCTAACTGTTCCTCTAGCTAGTGGCGACAGATAGCAACTTCATCTAATACATGGTAGAATTTCGATTTCATTGGTTTTTTTTCAACTTTTTGATAAGGTTTTCCATTGTAACATAGCTTTCCATTAAGATTAATGTCACAGTTCATTATTGCTCGGGTAATCGAATGAGATGTTTGTATTAAACTCTATCAAAATTCATAATCGAAATCCATAGTTTGTGAAACAATGGAGAACAATATTTGCTTTCAAAAGTTTATGACGAAAAGCACTTACTTCTCTTGGACCAAGTCCATCTCCGAATTTAAATTGAGTATCTTTGATCTCTTCCTCTATCTTACATAATGTTCTGCATTTTCAAGACGTGAAGATTAATTGTCCTACATATACTATAATATTATATAAATAATTTAAATTTTTGCATTGTTTATCTTATCTAAGGAGGAAAACTATAGGTTATTTAGAATAATCCGAGTACAGTTTCTGTTTTCCCAAAATGCAATAAATGTTTGTTTGTTAGATATATATCTGGAGTCCATTTTTTATTGATTATTGGTAGTATATAATATAGTGTATTAGTAATAATATAGAGACCACTTTGTAAGTTCTCCCAATTCTACTTAGTTCGTATTTTATAACATACGCTGCAACTACATGCATAACGATATTATAATAATTTTGGCAGAGTATTGAGCGAATAACAAGTAATATTTTTCTACAGTGTAAATCGAGTTTCGTGTTTTAACAGGAACTGAAATAATAATTTGCTTTAATGATATAACTGTTTCAGCTGATGGAGGACATCAACAGAATCATTATTGTAAAGGTGTTTGGTATAATTCCATTCCCTGACCATAAAATAACAAAACATCGAGCAAATCTATGTACTATACTGTAATAATAAAAAAGAAATACTAGCAACCGTCTTGTCAGTGGCCGACTGCACAGTGTCATGAGTAAAGACCCACCCCTTTGCTTGAACAAATATTGCATTGAAAAAGGCCATCCAGGGCAATGATATAATAAACTGTAGATACGTTACAAACGTGAAATCTTGGTAACTCAAAAGTAAGGTAATTAATTGCCTTACTTGCATTCGTTATCGAACGGACCTTCGTTGTGATCAGGTGCGACGCCACGCGGAAAAAGGAACGGAGTATCGTAGTGATGGGTCCGCTCTGTACTCACTACTACAATGTAGTACTACACTACATTGAAGTGCACACTTCGCACATTTTGATGTGTAGTGCACACTACAAACTACAAACACCAAAGTTATTGAAAGTATAAACTTCAAATAGTATACTTCATTTCAAAGCGAACACTACAAAGTACATACACTTCAAAGTTATCGAAAGTATGAGAAACACATTTTAAATAGTGTATTTTTTACGTGAAATTTTTGGAAAGTTGATGTAGCTAAACGGAGAAATCTTTGGAAACTGTAACAACCCCCCCCCCCCATGGTTTGAAAATTTTTCGGAATTGAACGAAGAAATTTGACTGGTGACCTTTTTACCTCATTTCATTTAAAAATTTACTTCATTTATTTCATTATTTCACTTCATTATACAATTACTTCATTTCATTACTTCACTTCATTAATACTACAATTACTTCATTACATTACTTCACTTCATTAATACTACAATTACTTCATTTCATTACTTCACTTCATTAATACTACAATTACTTCATTTCATTACTTCACTTCATTAATACTACAATTACTTCATTACTTCACTTCATTTACTTCACTTCATTTCGTAGTACTACAATTGTAGTGTACACTTTGTAGTCTTCAAACTGGTGAACGTGTGTGTGTTGTAGTCTTCATTTTGAAATGAAGTTTTTCCCTTCGCTAGAGTATCGTACACTATTTTGTCATTTTCATGTTATTTTTGTTACCGTGACTTCAAATTACCTGATTTTTCTGTCTATACGCAGAGCGTTTGGGTGCCGTGATATGTTCTCTTTCAACGCAAAATTTGCTATATATGAAAGCCAGCTAGTAAGGGAATAACGTGTCTATATATATATAATACGTCAATGATCCAGGGTGTCTCCGAGTGCGGGCTAGCATTTTACAAAATACAACAGTAAAAATTATATAATAGCTGGACATAAGCAACTACCAAGTTAGGAAGTTACCACTGTGCGGGACCCTTTAAAATAAGACTTCATATATCTAGAAGTTAGAAAAAACGCGAACCATTTGTATAATTATTACACTACTAAGTGCATATAAATATTTTCTCCGCGATCGCTGGCATCTTATGTTTGGTGTAGGGGTAGAGTATCCGGCTTCCACTCGGGAAATTCGGGTTCGATTCCCAGTGACGGAAATTTTATTCTAATTTTATAAAATTTTATTTTGGTGTCTTTTTTACTTATAGTAATAATTATTTAATTACGTAGTCGCGTTAGATTCACGCACGCACAATCGTCAGGGTTTAAAATAGCAGGTGCCATTAGCTGCCGGGGAAAAAGGTGTTAAAATATTTTAATAAAAGTCGTTATTATTATTTAATGGGTGTTGGCTATAAATAAGTCAATATTCTTTAGGAACCGGCAAGCAAAGTACCGTCATTTTTGACGGGTTACAGCTAGTAAATTATATTATTCGTATCAATGTGCGATAATAAAATCACGTTTACTCGTATGTGTATTTTTTAACATACATATTATAAACATGGCGTTAATATCCTTATGGATTATCCTAGTGTGAAAATAAAATACACTGTATGAGCATTTGCCAGTGGTTAGGGTAATAAAATGTTACAGAATACGCTTTTATGGTCGACAAATTAGAAACAATCTAGTAATAAATAACCAAGTTATTTAAAACACCGACAAGTATGGCGTGCGTGGATTCCAATGAGTCTTTCAACGAAGTAATCTAACAGAGGCAACAGTATTTGGCGCAAGCGAATATTAGTGCTAAATTTATTCAAATATATATTTAAAAAGCTTTTAAACTGAATCATCTTCAATGCACTTATGTCGAGAAATATATAAGGTTTATATGTATGTTTGAAATTTTTATAGCACTTTAAGCAGAAGGAATCGCGCACTGTCCGAAACCCTTGTAACACGTCACAATACATACAACATTCGGGAAATGCCTGGAGCAAACTAGAAGCGACGACCTTCACTTAAACACTAGAAACGAATAGAATAATCAAGGAGGTTCGAAAGACGAGCGTATCGCATATATAAAGCAACACCGCGCTGCATAAGAGAGAGTTGTTTTGCCATTTGTGTAATTTCAGAGCGGCAGATATCGGGAGAAATAGTTAAACGAGTTCTTACCGAAGTGTCGAAATAAATATTGCAAGCGACTATTGCAAGCGAGAATTGTACGGAATGTTCTAGCGAATGTTAAATACAGTGTTCTCAGCGATAATAATGTGTTCATAAATGATTGATAGCTTAATAAATATAGTGATTTAAAGAAAAACGTTTTGTTTAATTCGTGTTAAGTGATTTTGTCCATTTAATAATTAATTAATCACAAATTAATAAATCACTTACTAATTTCCAGTGTTTTCATTTGTCTGTCGCAGCCACGACCCGTGATAATACCAGTGAATAGAATAAACATTTATCAATGTCTTCATGGAGATTTTTTTCAGTATCAATATCCTGGATATATTCTTCACGACAGACATATTAAAATTTAAATCTGTTAACTAAGAAATTTTATAGAACTTAACGACCATGCGCTCTGCACTTGCGTGATATTTTTTGTCTCAGATTATCATATTCTGTCAGTGTAGCTCTTAATTTTAGTTTCTACATTGTTCCTTATTTCTCAACCATCAGAGTGTATTACTCTTCCTTTTTAATTCATTTTATCCTATTCTAAGGCCTACCGAAGGGACACCACTCTACTGTGTCGAAGTCTACGAAGAATATTTACGATTAATGTATATATTATAGATATCTCACAGAGACGAAACTGTATTTCATTTGGGTGTACATAGGACTATCTTATGGTTGGCTTAAGTGATCACTTTACACAATGTAACATTCGCCATTTTCACCCATGATAGAATATACCATGCTAATTCATTTTTTGGAAGTTGTATATATGTTCAAATTGCGTGGAAAGCTTTCACATATGAGTTGTAACTGCCTTTCCATGTGGCCTGTACAAAGCCATTTTCATTCCCCTAAATCCCCACAGATGTCGCTAATGAGAAAATAACGGAATTTTGAGAGCAATGTACTTTATTGTGTAATGAAATTCATCCGAATTACTTGCATTACACTAGGATACGCCAAGAAATATTATTTCCAATTTTTGTTAAATTCCTTTTTTATCAGTATTTACAATCCAGAATATTTTGAGTTTGTTCAAATCTTTCAGAACAGAATGTTACATTGTGTAAAGTGATCACTTAAGCCAACCATAAGATAGGTCATAAGTCCTATGTACACCCAAATGACTTCTATACCTACTTTCCCATAAAAATACAGTTTCGTCTCTGTGAGATATCTATAATATATACATTAATTGATTAATAATGTCTCTGTGACATAAATCCAGCACTGTTCTGAAAGATTTGAACAAACTCAAAATATTCTGAATATTTACGAGTCAAATTATTTTAAGTCCGAAGTGTTGTTTGCAATCTTTTATACTGTATTTAAATATCAGACTACGTTTTTGTGTTTTATTTAATGTGGTGTTTTAATTTATTAATTGACTATCAAAAAAAGGATTTTTCCAACATAAAAAAGTCGAGAGAAGTAGCCAGAATGGGGATGAACCTATTAATGATGCATCCCATGAAAAATCTTAGTGGAATGTTGTAAAATTTGTTAATAAATCTTTTTATCGACTTTATTATTTTCTTTTTGTTAAAAAATAAACAAAAAGGTATGTTGCCTTTGAATCTTTACAAATCACCCGATTGAATTCCCTCAGAACTTTTGAGAACTGGCCTTAATGATTGGACATCGTATTGGTTTGATTGTCCCGTAAGTGTGAATTAGCACAGCAGCCCGCCCAATGTGTGGAGTATCGATACAGTCTGTGCGCTTTCTAATAGCTTTCCGGCAGCGCGCCGGTGCCGAAAGGGTGCGAGCGGAGCCGTCGCGCGCCGCGCCGAAGTGGCCCTTGCGGAGGGCGCGCTACGGCGTAGGCGAGCGTGCAGCCGCCCAGCCGGGGTAGCGGCGCGCCAAGGACGCGCCGGTATGGATCGCAAGTGGTTCTGCGTCACGTGGTCCGAGCGGGTCACGGTCAGAGTTTAACCCGGTGAACGGTGGTTACGTAATGAATGAATTGAAAACTAGTGATGTTTCTCTTATATTAATAATAAAAAGTAACCAATAAAAACCAAGTTTTTATTAGACTACCTTTCTTTGTAAAATATAACAACAATTAAAGACGAATTAAAACGTATGACATAACACTTAACTTACAGTAATTTAATATGTTTCTAAAATGTCAGATGTTTTGAGCTTTGATAAGACACTTTATGCTTTGAAGATTAAATTCTAAAAACATTTGTTAGTCAATTTAGATTTTCGACATTCGTAGTAAAGTACCTATTATGAATACCGACGGATTAATTCAAATTTAGAAAATATTCCGCGACGTTATCGGGCCGCTATGCTAGTAATCAAACTTTTCTAATGATTCCAATTTGAAAAAACCAATAAAATTTCTAAAAATCCAAAATTATACTATTATTATTAATTTTTTTTAACGAAAATTTGATAGATCTTCTTGATCGTCGCCGTGAGTCTACTTGCCAAGTTTCAGCTCGATTGGATCACGGGAAAAGGGTCAAAAATCGATCCAAAGTTTTTTTGACGGCAAGCCGGCAAGCAAGCAAGCAGACGCCACGAATTAATATAAAGGGAGTAAAAATAAAAAACTATTTTTTTTAAAACTATCGTTTATTGAATTATTTACACGTTTCGGAGCCAATAGTTCCTTCATCAGAATACAAGATATACTAAAAATTTTAATTGTAACTACGATAAAAAAATAGGTGGTAGTTGAATAACTAATAAATATCTAACTAATAAAACAAATTTAAAAGTTAACCACATGCAATTTTTAATAATTTAACAGCCCAGAGTTTAGAAATTTCACATATAAATGACAAAAATCAAAGTTAGATAAATTTTTAATATTATAAATTAAAAAAAGTGTTAATAGTAAATTAAATATTATAAATTACCAAATCCTTTTTGCAAATAGTTTCCCATTATTTTCACATTATTTCCGTTTACAATTTGGCAATCTACTGGAACGAGGCTCGAACCCCAGAACACTGGATTACTGTATTGTCATTAATAAATCAGTATACTTAAAAAAACTCGGTGACTCAAAAAGAAGGTGGATTTTCTTTTCATCTTTAAAGAAATGGTTTGAACGACGCTTAAAATACATGACATTCATAAATTAAATTAAACAAACTATTAACTCAAGATTTTACTTATTATGTCACTACCGAGTAGACTTCAAAGTATAATTTGATTTAATGTTTTATGAGCCAAAGCAAATATATTTTATGCTTATCAACATTACGAAACATGAGTATGAAACTAAAGGAGGCTTACATCTTTTATTATGAATACTACGAGTATTATCGAGTTACCATAATTTGTTGGTTTATTTTATTTTTTTATTTTTTGGTGAATGCAATGCTGGCTGTAGTGTGGTAGATAGAATAAAGAAAGGAGTGCTGAGATGGTTTGGTCATGTGGAACGTATGAACGAGGAAATGATGGTTAAGAAAATATATGAGGCGAGTGTTGAAGGCAACAGTAATAGAGGGCGTCCGCGAAAGACCTGGCACGATCAGGTACTACAAGTATTCGAGGATGGCCCTGTTAAAAGCCGCAACAACCGTAGAACGTGTATGAGAAGATGTACGAATGTGGCCGAAGTAAAAGTGGTGTGCCAGGATAGAAAAGTGTGGCGTTCAATCCTCTCTGCTTACCCCTACGGGGAAACGGCGTGATGGTTAGTTAGTTATAATACAGAATGTTGACTTACCAGCCATCCACAAGCCCAAACCACGTAAGCTTTCTCTTCGAAAGAAAGAGATGTTGACTATCGCCGCCATAACTTCACTGCCATCGCCAACCAGCGGTCATCGTCTCCATTCTGCAGCAGCAGCATCCTCGACCTCGCCGCTTTACACCACCTACATCCTTCATCAGCACCATCATCTGTCGCCCTCGTGTGTCTTGCATCCGTTACGACCGCGCCCCAGGACAGAGTTGACGACAGCACACAGTTCCGATCAGCTGGCACCCCGACGACAGCCGTTATCTACCAAGATCGTTAAGAAGTTAACTCACACCACTGTGATCCCGCCGTATACAAAATAAACATAAAACTGACCGCGGCTTTGTTTCTTGTACGACATTTACAATAATGGGGATCTGCGGACATCGCATGCTCTAAACGTGTATGGAAAATAATTTAATTATTGTAAACTAGCTGTAATCTAAAGTCAAAAATGGCGGTATTTTTACATGTCGGTTCCTAAGGAGTAATTATTTATAATTAAAATAGAAATTATAATAATAAAAAAGATAATATAATAGAAAAATTTACCATAAAGAAGTTACGACGGACGGACAGACAACTAAATTATTGTAATTGGGATTCTTGATCGTACGCATCATGCGGCCGGCCTTGTGTTCCGAGGCATTCCTGACTATTAATGTTTGTTCAAATGCATTGTGCGAATATTCTAAGGCAAGTGGGAGATTCTGAAGTGAAGAGTGTAAAAGACTACGGGATAAATAAAATTTTTAAGTGTTTCTCCTGCACCTGGATATCTTTCCTTACTGGAGAACGGGGATATCAGTGGATAAATTTTCGTAAGCATACTTGTTTATTTTATTTATATTTTACTAGCTGTGCCCGCGCGGCTTCGCACACGTAGATTTTTAGTGCACTGTTAGGATCGTCATAGAAATTTCGCGAATTACAGGAACCTTCTAGACACACCGACACATTCCGCCACTCAGTTTAGAACCTTATAGAACTTTCGGGAATTTTCTAAAACCTTCTCCTTCCAAAACATTCTAGAGCAGGTTTTTCCGGAACCTTTTAGACTCACCGACACAGTCGGCGCGCCTGTATCGAAACAATCTGAAGCATTTGCGGCCTTCCCATAACAAAACAATGTGATAGAAAGCACATTTATGTCACCCACTCCCACCCACGCACAGCCACCCCCACCAAACTCACCACCTTGGTGTAACATCAAACAAATTTTTGATGTTATACCAAGGGCTATCCACCACCATAACCACCGGTAGTTGGTTGTGGCTGGTTGTGGAGAAAACACGGGTTTCTATATATATATATATATTAGGTCCATACATATGAAATTGGCGTTTTGCCGTACTGTCAAATTTGATCTCAAATATCTTCTCTTTGGTTAGGAATTCGAAATCCAAATTTATACAGTTATTTACTCATGTATTTGTGTTTTGAAAATTATAATTCATTTGTTTTTTTCTCAATTGTTTTTTTCTTTGCGTCACTCAGTTTAAAAAACGAAAAACTTGAAATATCGCGTTATTTACGAGTACGAGTTCCACCGTGGCACCAGTGCTGCAGAAACGGCTCGAAGGATTAATGATGTGTATGGCGACGGTGCCGCAAAAGAAAACACAGTGCGTTTTTTGGTTCCAACGTTTTCGTTCTGGAAATTTCGACCTGCAGAATAAGCCCCGTGGACGGCCGGAGACCAAAGTTGATAATGAAGAATTGAAGGCTATTGTGGAAGCGGATCCATCGCAAACTACATCCGAGTTAGCTGCAGGCTGCGGTGTTAGTGATAAAACTATTTTAATCCACTTGAAACAAATTGGTAAGGTGAAAAAGCTTGAAAGGTGGGTACCTCACGAATTGAGTGAAGCAAATCAACAAACGCGCGTTGACTGTTGCGTTGCATTACTCAACCGGCACAATAATGAAGGGATTTCAAATCGAATCATTCATTACCTGTGATGAAAAGTGGATCCTGTACGATAATCAGAAGCGCTCATCGCAATGGCTGAACCCTCCCGAACCAGCCAAACCATGCCCCAAGCGAAAATTGACTCCAAAAAAGATACTTGTGAGCGTTTGGTGGACTAGTGCTGGTGTCGTTCACTACAGCTTTCTTAAATCTGGCCAGACGATTACGGCAGATGTCTATTGTCAGCAACTGCAAACCATGATGGAAAAGCTAGCTGCTAAACAACCAAGGCTGGTTAATCGCTCTAGGCCACTGCTGCTTCATGATAACGCTAGACCACACACTGCACAATAGACGGCTACCAAATTAGAGGAGCTTCAATTGGAATGTCTAAGACATCCACAGTACTCTCCGGACCTTGCCCCAACAGATTACCATTTTTTTCGAAATTTGGATAACTTCTTGCAAAGGAAAAAATTCAACTCCGATGGGGCAGTCCAAACCGCCTTCCAAGATTTTATTGATTCCCGTCCGAATGGTTTTTTTAGTAAAGGGATCGATGAACTACCTATGAGATGGCAAAAGTGCATAGATAGCAATGGTACATACTTTGATTAAATAAATATATTATAAT
>JADDOH010024939.1:0-24985 GCA_016648135.1 Agrypnia vestita | reverse complement strand
TTTGGCGACCTAAAAAAAAAAAAAAAAGGTCGCCAGACAGATTTCTCCGTTTAGCTACATCACCTTCCCAAAAATTTCTTCATAACTCCCAAAATTTTTCAAACCATGGGGGGGGGTTGTTACAGATTCCAGAAAATTCTTCATATATCTACATCAACTTTCCAAAAATTTCACGTAAAAAATACACTATTTAAAATGTGTTTCTCATACTTTCGATAACTTTGAAGTGTATGTACTTTGTAGTGTTCGCTTTGAAATGAAGTGTACTATTTGAAGTTTATACTTTCAATAACTTTGGTGTTTGTAGTTTGTAGTGTGCACTACACACCAAAATGTACGAAGTGTGCACTTCAATGTAGTGTAGTACTACACTGTAGTAGTGAGTACAGAGCGGACCCATCACTATCACGTACATTAAAGTGCTATTTGAAAAGTTGGTTAAAGTTGTCCGTGCCCACGTAAGAAGGGTAGAGAACTCAGAGAGAAGTGGTAATGTATTAAGTGCGTATTGGAGAAGATGGAGGAGGAGAAAATCTAGAAAGTTCCGACGGACATGCGGGCGCCCGCCCCGACTGCTAGGAGTAGGAAAATCAAACAGCGCCTGTTTTATTGGCTGATTTACAAAGCATAAAAGGTTTATTCATTGAGTAAAATGTTGAAACGTGCGGCCGCAAGTCTTGTGAAAATATATCAATATAGTTAAATAATAAAAAATCGGGAAATCTTAATTAGAATTATTCTTTATTAAACATGATATAAAACAATAAAAAATCTACACTCACATTCTCCTTCCTTTACAATTATTTGATATATACGCTGTTATATGATTTTTTAACCTTTGAGCGGTCGTGCTGTCGTAAATTTAACAATAAGATTTATTAAGATTGCGTACTTTTTTTAAATAAATACCGGCATACATAATACTTACATATTTTTTCTTATTCCGCACCTACCTAGAAATATTAATTATGTAGAATGTACGGACTTATGTAAATAGTTTTATTTTTAAAAAGCAATACCTACCTGCCTTCACAATTTTTTTTAATCTATATCTACTTTTATTCTTAAATTTATTTATTAAAAATCAGTATCTAGTTGGATAATTAAACAAGGTGTCCCATATCTAGTAGCGAAAATTGTACAGGTGGATTCTCACCTTGAAAGTGAGTCAAAAATATTTTGAGCATGATCTTATATCAATAATTGTTGAGATAAGCAATATCAAAGTTTGCATTTATTTTCAATGTTTCCTATTCTTGACTTAGTTTTTACTTATAAATCGCTTTAATACAAGCCGATTAAAATGATAAAAACCTTACAAAAATTAAAAATTAAATTGGCTAATCCACTTAGCTTGATTTCTATTTAGATTTTAAATATTTAATTTGTTTATTTAATAATCTAACAAATTATAACAATAGTAATCATGACCTTACACAAAAAGTGGAGCGGGAATATCAGATACCATAAAATTATATTTTTTAACTCCTTATGAGGCTTGTTTATAATAATAACTTTCCCTGAGGGCATGTTCCCTTAAAACTGAAGTATATTTACCCCCTGTATGAGATGGCTAAATCTGAGGGTAAATAAATTATATTTGTTTAGAAAAGCAAAATCAACTTTTTTCTTCGTTGAACTTTAATTTAATACCGTAGAAGCCTCAAATGATATGTGGAGCAAAAAGGCTGTTTCCAAGATGTTTTATCCAGGGTTTTTGATGAAGGCTGTACAGGTTAGGCTGAAAGCTCTGGGATATTAGTCCCGAATGAACTGAAGCACCAATTTCCTGTTTCGAGCACAGGAAACTCAGATCTTTCGGAGTGGCAATTAGTTACATTTCGCCCCCTTGAAGACCCGCCTAACTAGAATTTCGGTATCATTAAGCCCGGTGATTTCGTACAAGTTTATTTTCAAATGCGTGCCTTAATACTAGTGTTTCTATAAGCTCGTGTTTCAGATAAAATTTGCTTTCTCAGAATGTTCCAGCATATTTCTGTATACACCACCACACTACAAGATTTAAACCTTTTTATTATATGTTTTAAGAAATATATCGTCAGAAAGTCGTTGTACAAACATAGTCCAAGTTTTAACATTTTGAAGATAACGTGTTTTCACCACTTCTTGACAAATTTTTGGCTGTAAGAATTAGCGACCATTGGCATAAACGTCACGTTCCCCCTCTCTTCCCCTCCTGGCGTGTCTTACCCATATCCGTAGATCAAACCTATAGCTCAGTGATTGAAACCATTTTATTGCTACCTAAAATCGACCGCGACTTTCAGAGTTTTATTTATTTATTAATTATATTTATTTAAACAGTAGATACATAATGTTTTTTTATAATAAATTGATTCTGTGTTATAAAATTTTACAGACATTATACTCCCCATGAGCCAAAGGTCGAGCTTATGGGAGGAGTATTTACAAACTAAATTAATGTATAAAAGCAAAAACCATTTAGAAGTAGTAATTTTTTTTACTGTACAGAAATTACTAATTAATTAATTAATTAATTAATTAGTCATTTCTCTTATAGTAATTAATATTAATTAATTAATTAATTAATTAATTGTTAGTTACCAATTACAATATCGTAAGAACATTGTTGGATGAATTAGTGTGTAAAATAGTGTCATCAATTCGTCGATTTTGATCTCGTCTGGAGGAAGAAGAATTTTTTTATTTTTTTTATTTAAAATATAAAGGAAACCTAAGCGGTTTAATTAGATACAAAGTCATTATTTTATGGCTGGCTGAGTTTTAACATTTTTGTCACATCTGTTTTGAATTTGTCAGTGGTCAGTTGATTGGTCTATTGTAGCAGTTAATTGTATTGTTTTAATCCGTTGCAAATTAGTCGGGATTGTCCTGTTTTTGTTTTGGCATGTGTTTTGTGATAGTTTTGAGCCATTCTAGTGTGGTGTTAATGTTTTTCATGTATTTTGTGTAATTTTATGGCTTCGTCTTGTATTTCGCCAATTGCTAGTCTGTGAATGATTTTAAGTTTTTCGATGTTTAATTGTTGTGCTATATGGCGTACAGTTTCAGTTGGTGTCCGGCATATCAGATCATAGACCATTTTTAGTATTTTGTTTTACTGTGGTGTATTTTTTTTTTTTTTTTGAATTTGCGACATTACTCTTCATTTCTCTCTCAAGTTCCGTCAATTCCTATCTTATCTCATTGCCTGATCCCAGCGACACGCAACGGGATTAAAATGATTGCACAAAACACTCTTTATGACAAAGAAATGCAATGCAAATCGCTAATCCCACCGGAAATCATTCTAACTACCATCAATTTTATTTAATGCATATTTCCTATGTAAGTCATTAGATGGCGCAAGGATTCTGGTCTCTATCTCAAATTATTATCGAAAAGCAATTTAACCAATGATAGTAAAATTAGTCATATTCAATTTATTGCTGGTTTGTTGAAACCGCATCCTATCCCAGTAATAATAATTTCGTTGTTTATATATCTGTCCGTAACATTCTGTAACATACGCAACTTCTTTTATTTTTCTTTTCTCTTTTTTTTCATTTTCTTTTTTTATAAATAATTCTATACTTATTCTTTAGGAACCAACATGTAATTGTATTGTCTTTTCTGAAGGTTTATAGCAAGTTTAATTATAAAGATGGATTAACTCCTAATGAAGAAACTACTTGAAGTAAATAGCTTTAAGTAGTCCAGACAGTTTGGCGAGACGGCAAAGCTTTTAGTTTTCTCACACAGGAGGCATCTGCATCCGTCTCAGTAAAATATTTTCCGCCGCCTCTGCGTATGTGTAGAAAATACTAAAGATTTATGAATGTACAAATTAGGAACGAACGTAGATCTGTTTGTCAGTAGAATCATGAAAAGAAAGTGAGAAAGCCTAAACCTTCTTTGCAACCCTTTTCAGACTTGCGATGTACGAATTAAAAGTGAATGATAATAAAAACCAAGGCAGCGAGCAAATGTATAATTTTATAAATCAAGACATATTGTAGATTTCTCATAGAGACAAAGCTATTTGTAGTCTTTTTGGGTGTTTACAGGTCTTACGACCTAACGTACGGCTGGCTTTAAGTGATCAATTTACATAATGTTATGTTCACCAATTTCATGCATGGTAGACACTGCACAACATCCATCAATTTTTTGGAATTTGTTTATCCTTATTGACGAAAAGAAAAGACGAAGAACCCTTATTGGCGTTTATCGATAAATCAGAGTAACGGTTGCTGCAGATTGTCAAAACGGATTTTCCACGCAAGACCAGAAGGAACTTGCGGATACAGTTGGAGGACTGCTGTGAAGTGAGGTTGCAACTAAATTGAGCTGACGTGGAGAGCGAACCCCGATACAGGAAATGTTGAAACCTTTTATGCGATGCAGGGACCCCGATCCAATAGGATACGGGATAGAAGAAGAAGAAGAAGAAGTATATATCTTAAATTTGCACAACTGGTGTCGTTCGATGGAATTGGTGAACGTTGTATTGTCAGAGTGATCACTCATGCTGATCGAAGCCCTTATAGTGATTGTAAGCTCTAGGCCATCCTGTAAAAAGACTTCCATACATGCTTCTCATACAAGTAGCTTCGCCTCTGTGAGACTTGTATAATTTATCTTAATTAATAACAACCCCTCTGTGGATAAATCCAGTAATGGCGTTCTCTAAACGCGTATAAATAAAAATATTGTTTTATTAATATTGTTAAAAATACAAGTACTTAGCCAATACAATCACTCACGCGGTGTCGCCAGCGCGCCTGGCGCGTTCTCGTTAAAGTTTACATAAGTCCAACTATTAAAACGGCTAATAAATCAGTCTAGATTTAACGATCGGATTCCAGTGTGAATGGGACAGCCGGGCAAAGATCAGCAAAATGTGGTTGTTTTTGGTATAACAACTCTTTTTCTTAACAAAATTGTAGAGCGAATTGAAATTTTGCAACTAGATTCAAAATCGGCCCCATTTATTTTATAAAATTCAGTAAAATCATCGCGCTTGTTTTACGGAAGAAATTTTTTGAAAGCGACGACGGAAACGCGTAACAGGAAGTAGGAATATGAAATGTTCCAATTTCGAATTTATTAATTTTGTTCGACACAATTGAACTTTGAAATTCGATAAATTAGGGTTATGTTGAATTAATATTTCTCTTCGAAAAATTAATGTAAAAGATATATTATAATCTATTGATTCTGACATAAGAAAATATGGTAGTTAAATAATTAGACATTATATATAATAATTATAGAAATAAGATTGTTTAGTGCGATATATATTCGCTTGTATGTTTAATGCATTTTTGGGTTTTTTCACACGATTTCTTACAGAGACTAAGACGACATATTTGTATGAAAAATGTGAATGGAATTCTTTAAATTAGACGGCCCAGGGCATACGACCTGTAAGAGCTGGCTTAAGTGAACACTAGACAATGCAACGTTCACCAATTCCATCGTAAGAACATATAAAAAATTAATCATAATATCTTAATGAATATAAACATCAGTCTTCTACAATATTTTTTTAAAATATGTTTTATTTTACTTTATAATACACACATACAATATGAGTTATTAAATTACTACTATAGTTTCGAGAGGAGTAGTCCCTCTCATTAACAGATATAGATGGTATTAACGGTATCAGATATTATTATTATTACTACTATCATTATTATTATTATCTATACCTGATGATGAGAGAGACTGCTCCTCTCGAAACTACAGTGGTAATTAAATAACTCATATTTTGTGTGTGTATGGAGCAGTAAGTCGTGCAATTATTAAAAAAATTCTATCCACCGGATGTACTTTCAGTGAACACTTTGATAATATCACAAACTGCGTCACTCTATACTTGAAACAAATGTGCCTACATTGGAAAACACAAATAACAATTAAGATAAAAATACAATAATAAATAAAACAGAATACATGTGACATATAACATAAAATGTGAGATATAACGCACTCTAAACGCCATATTACAATGTCAATGATCGCTTTGTATTGATACATTAAAAAGTAACCCATAAAACCCAAGTTTTTATTATACTCCCTTTCTTTGTAAAATATAACAACAATTAAAGACGAATTAAAACATATAACATAACACTAAACTTACAGTAATTAAATATATGTCTAAAATGTCAGATGTTTTGAGCTTTGATAAGACACTTCATGCTTTGAAGATTAAATTCTAAAACCATTTGTCAGTCAATTTAGATTTTCGACATTCGTAGTGAAGTATCTATTATGTATACCGACGGAGTAATTCAAATTTAGAAAATATTCCGCGACCTTATCGGGCCGCCGTTGCTTATCAAACTTTTCTAATGATTCCAATTTGAAAAAACTAAGAAAATTTCTAAAAATCCGAAATTATACTATAATTATTAATTTTTTTAACGAAAAATGCTAGATCTTCTTATCGTCGCCACGAGTCTACTTTCCAAGTTTCAGCTCGATTGGATCACGGGAAAAGAGTCAAAAATCGATCCAAAGTTTTTTTTTGACGGCAAGCCGACAAGCAAGCAAGCAGACGCCACGAGTTAATATAAAGGGAGTAAAAATAAAAAATATTTAAATTTTGCTAGAGCACGCCAAACATGTTTGTAATTGGAATATTGGGTCGAGTTTGAAATAAGTAGTTTATTATTTTTTTATGTATTAGGTCCTTACATATGAAATTGGCGTTTAGTATGGACTGCCCCATCGGAGTTGAATTTTTTCCTTTGCAAGAAGTTATCCAAATTTCGAAAACAATGGTAATCTGTTGGGGCAAGGTCCGGAGAGTACGGTGGATGTCTTAGACATTCCAATTGAAGCTCCTCTAATTTGGTAGCCGTCTGTTGTGTAGTGTGTGGTCTAGCGTTATCATGAAGCAGCAGTGGCCTAGAGCGATTAACCAGCCTCGGTTGTTTAGCAGCTAGCTTTTCCATCATGGTTTGCAGTTGCTGACAATAGACATCTGCCGTAATCGTCTGGCCAGATTTAAGAAAGCTGTAGTGAACGACACCAGCACTAGTCCACCAAACGCTGACAAGTAACTTTTTTGGAGTCAATTTTCGCTTGGGGCATGGTTTGGCTGGTTCGGCAGGGTTCAGCCATTGCGATGAGCGCTTTCGATTATCGTACAGGATCCACTTTTCATCACAGGTAATGATTCGATTTAAAATACCTTCATTATTGTGCCGGTTGAGTAATGCAACGCAGCAGTCACGCGCGTTTGTTGATTTGCTTCACTCAATTCGTGAGGTACCCACCTTTCAAGCTTTTTCACCTTACCAATTTGCTTCAAGTGGATTAAAACAGTTTTATCACCAACACCGCAGCCTGCAGCTAACTCGGATGTGGTTTGCGATGGATCCGCTTCCACAATAGCCTTCAATTCTTCATTATCAACTTTGGTCTCCGGCCGTCCACGGGGCTGTTCTGCAGGTCGAAATTTCCAGAACGAAAACGTTGGAACCAAAAACGCACTGTGTTTTCTTTTGCGGCACCGTCGCCATACACATCATTAATCCTTCGAGCCGTTTCTGCAGCACTGGTGCCACGGTAGAACTCGTACTCGTAAATAACGCGATATTTAAAGTTTTTCATTTTGTAAACTGAGTGACGCAAAGAAAAAAACAATTGAGGAAAAAACAAATGAATTATAATTTTCAAAACACAAATACATGAGTAAATAGCTGTATAAATTTGGATTTGGAATTCCTAACCAAAGAGAAGATATTTGAGATCAAATTTGCCAGTACGGCAAAACGTCAATTTCATATGTAAGGACCTAATATTTTGTATTATGTAATCTGCTATTGTTTAATTTAAAATGAAATTGAATAAAAACAAAAAACTAACACAATGTGCTAAAATTTTAGACCCTTTCACAAATTTTGCGTTGGCCTGCACACTTAACGATAATTAACTAAGAGTATAATAAAATAATACTTTTACTCTCTCCGCGTCTAAAATGAGAGATCTTTTCAGCCAAGGAAATGTGCTGTCAAAGGTATCAACTCCGAAAAACAAACTTAGAAACAGAATATTAAAAGCGGGCGTACCTACGTTTTCTTTGATTCAAACAAAATACCATTATAGAACTTTCTTGACGTCAAAGTTCTGGAAACACATCAAATCGAATCTTATAATGGATCAAAAAATATTTATAATAGAAAAAACCCAACGTTAAAGCCGGTAAATGAATATTATTTACATTATAATTATTTATTTGAAATATTTAATCGCAAAGAAATATGGATAATACTTTTAAATTAGATTTGTTTTCACCATATAAATAATTTTAATATTTTAAAATCAAAATATCTCGAAAAATACAATTTATTTCTTCAGGATGATAAAATGATATCGCAAAGATGCTTAAACATAATGATGTTCTTAAATATATTTTTAAAGTTTTTTGTTCATGAAATTAACTTTTTAAATAATCAATAGTTATTAAAAACCTGGAGCCAACGTTCAGAATCCCTGGTGATATGTCAATGACGACAATCCCATCGAAGCCTCTCTCTTTCTAAAATGGCCTACAGCACCCTAGAGTTATTTACATCATTCGGGGGACTCCTGGAACATCCTAGAAGTGACAGACTTCTAGGCTGTTCTTCTTAACACTAGAATAATCTAGGAGGTTCGAAAGACCAGCGTATGCGTATAAGTAACGGGTCTAGGCCGCGGCGCATGAATTTTTTTTGACGTTTATATCGGTGCAAAGTAAGCCGCGGGGGACAACCGGCGTGGCCAGTCGTGGAAATTTGGGGAGATAGATATCCAGCAAAATGATCGAGCGAGTTCTTACCGATGATGAAAAAAAAATAAGTGCAACTATGCGTGAGAACTGAATGTTCTAACGAGTGATAATAAAGAGTTTATAGATGATTGATGAGTTGCAGAATGGTGTGATTTAAAGTAAAGTGTATTAATTTAATTAGTGATAGCTGACTTTGTCCATTTTATAATTAATTAATTACTTATAATTAAATCATTACTTATATTTCAGTGTCTCCCAAGGCCACCACCCGTGACAATAATTACAAAAACATTATCGAGCATTAACATAAATGGTGTCCGATATTTTTTTTCAAATTTTAAAATGTGTACCAAAAGTAAAACTAATTTTTAAAGGTACTAACATATAAAAATGCTTAATTCAAAAGCATTTTTATATTTTAGTTATATATACAGGGTTATTTGTAGAACATTAATATCGCAGGACTATATTTCTGCCTTGATTATGAGTTTAAAATGTTCCAGCTATTATGACCTAATGTCAATAGGTAAGGAGATATACAACATCAAAGTTTGCATTTTTTTTTCTCAATATTTCTGACTTATTTTTTGTACAACGTTGGAATATCATTACAGTAACTTATATCGAATATGAAAAATTCATTCCCTTTAATACAAGTCAAATAAAAAAATAAAAACCTTCGAATTAGACCCTGAAAAAATTCCAATTGGAATGTTTTCCAATTGGAATTTTTTCAGGGTTTTTATCATTTTATTTAACTTGTATTGAAACAAATGAATTTTTCGTAATCGATATGAGTTACTGTAATGATAGTCCAACGTTTTACAAAAAATAAGTCAGAAATATAGAAAAAAAATGCAAACTTTGATGTCGCATATCTCCATAACTATTGATATTAGGTCATAATAGTTTGAACATTTTCGACTCATAATCAAGGCAGGAATATAGTCCTGCGAGGTTATTAATGTTTTACAAATAACCCTGTATATACATAATCAAATTGACGCAACATAAGTGCTTTTAATTTTCATTTATTATTTTATTTAATTCATATATCAGGCCATCAAAATAATATGTAAAGTAGACAAAAGTGAGCACTTTCGGCACTGCCCTGTGTTCAAACGATGAATTCTTCGTGTGAAGACCGCGTGGTTTTTATCGCGGAAGCATCGAAAAATTTGTAGAACTTTGGCAAGAAGTTGTAAATAGTAAAGGAGAATGAATTATTGATTAAATTGTTCCTTTTTTTGTCGTATTTGCTTTCGGAAATATTTGCTGTTATGTTTGTTCGGTTATTTTTGAATTGTTGGTGATTTGAAGTGCTTATTCCAATGATTTAATTATATTTACAATCGAACATAAGACCTACACTATTTACATGTAAAAGAGACATTAATTAAATTAAAAATTAAATCTTTATTAAAAGTAAGAATGTTGTAATGAAAAGTAAAAGTAAGAGCATACTTTTTAAAATCGTTGAATTTTACTAAATTAAACTATGTACAGTAAGCACCTTTCTATTGTGAAGTTGATATGTAATGAAGGTTTTTTTTATAAATGATCCACTTAAAAATAAAGATAAATTATAGAAGTCTCAAAGAGATGAAGCTATTTATATGGGAAATGTGTGTGATTATCACTGTAAGGTGGCCACAGGGCTTTTGATTTGTATTCAATGGTTTAAGTGAACACTTAACATAATGCAACGTTCACGATTCCAAAAGATCGAAAATCCATACATTTCCATATTTTTTCAATTTTCGGGCGTATTCTCGTGTATATGTTAAATAATTGGGAAAAATATTATGTACACATTAAAAAGAATATTGCTTAAATTGTGGTAACATTACCAGCGAAGACACGTAGGTATACTATGTCATGGGAATTACCTATTTTTGACTTTAGATGGTTACAGCATAGTCTCTTCAAACATTTTAAAGAAGATTAATAAAGAAAATATATATAAAACATAATTTCAAAAATATGTGAATGTTATTGGTGGAATTGTGAACGTTGAATTATGTTAAGTGATCATTTACATCAGCTAACATAGTTCATAAGCTCTATGGTCATTCTATAAAGACTTTTATACATGTTTTATGTACAAATAGCTTTTTGGGACTTTAATAATTTGTCTTAATCGATGATTATCCCCCTGTGGACAAAATCTAGTAATTTTGTTCTTAAAAAAAAATAAAAAAAAAAATATATATATATAGATAGATACTTATATATTATATAGATTATATATATATATGCCTTATTGGTAGGAGACTTTCATGTCACCCGCGAACAAGTACGGCTAGTCCGCAACTTTTGAGGCCTTTTAGCCTTGAAAATGGCACGTGATACCGTGTCGAAACGTCGGCCTTGGTCTTCTCACGGAGACCATTTACAGAAAACGCGAGGGAGTCCAGAAGTTCCTTTTGTTACATATATATGTATATATATATATAAATATTGTTAGGTATGTTTACATTATTATTGTAGTATAATTTCATTTCGTGCAGCGCGAATTCTTTTTTAATGTATTTCTGTATGATTTATTGAATTCAATTTTAAAATGTTATCTTACTGGCGCATCAGTTAAACATTCGATTAAGACCCAGGCGTTTTAATAAGATAAAAACAATTTAATATTTTTTTAAAAGTTGAGAATAAGTCGCCTGAAAACGGTCGTAAAAATGGTGTAAAGGCTGCGCCAACCCTTGGACAGGTGACAAGATCTAAATTGTTTGGGAGGCTTTCCAATTTGGGGAAGTATTACCGGATCGGGGGTGAAATGCCAAAAGATGTACCTGATTGAAGAAAATCGTCGGCCTTTTTGAATTGCGAAGAAATAATCAAAATCTTACCTTGCGAAAGAGGGCCGAGGACTGCGACGATTGAGTTCTCTTACCTGTAATGAAAAAATAATTAAAATAAAAAAAGTAACTCATAAAAACCATGTTTTCATTATACTCCCTTTCTTTGCAAAATATAACAACAATTAAAGACGAATTAAAACATATAACATTACACTAAACTAACAGTAATTTAATATATTTCTAAAATTTCAGATAAGACCCTTCATGCTTTGAAGATTAAATTCTAAAAACATTTGTCAGTCATTTTAAATTTTCGACATTCGTAGTGAAGTACCTATTATGCATACCGACGGAGTAATTCAAATTTAGAAAATATTTCGCGACGTTATCGGGCTGCCGTTGCTAATCAAACTTTTCTAATGATTCCAATTTAAAAAAACCAATAGAATTTCTAAAAATCCGAAATTATACTATAATTATTTTTTTTATAAAGAAAATTTGATAGATCTTCTCGATCAAGGGAAAAGGGTCAAAAATCGATCCAAAGTTTTTTTGACGATAAGCCGGCAAGCAAGCAAGCAGACGCCACGAGTTAATATAAAGGGAGTAATAAATATAATATGAGCCAGCTATAAGGCGTCGAAATTACAAAATTTTTATGTTAGAATTTAAGCTTCCTATTTTTTGGTTACTTTTATATCCCAGTCATATTAAAATTAAAACGAATAACGATTTAACAAAATGTTAGTTAGTTAGTATACAGGGTGTACCAAAGATAGCAACAGAAACTTGGCCAGTAGATTCCTGCCTATGTTATGAGTCTAAAATGTGGAATCAACTATGACTTAATATCAATAGTTATGGAGATATGCAATATCAATTTAAATAAATGCAAAATAATTTGCATTTATTTTCTAAATATTTCTGACTTATTTTTTGCAAAATGTTGAACTTTCATCACAGTAACATGTATCGATTATGAAAATTTTATTTGCTTCAATACAACTTAAATAAAATGATAAAAATCTTCAAAAAAACTTTTTCAATTTTTGAAAAGTTTTTAGCACTTTATTCGACTTGTACTAAGGTAAATGAATTTTTCGTAATCTACATAAGTTATTGTAATGATAGATCAACTTTTTGCAAAAAATAAACCAGAAATATTGAAAAAAATTGCAAACTTTGATATTGCATATCTCCATAACCATTGATAAGGTCATAGTTGCTTGAACATTTTAGACTCATAACATCGGTAGAAATCTACCAGCTAAGTCTCTGCTGCTAGCTCTGGTACACCCTGTGTAACCACTAAAAATAACTTTTTTGTTTACCGGTTTCGAAACGTGACCAGTATCTTCTTCAGGACAACTACTACAATAGCATGTAAATATCACTATACACTACACCATACTATTATTTACATACCAACACCTTCACAAAATACTTTTCAAATGCGTGTTACTCTAAATAAGGACGAACATACATTAACCTTATTAAAATATTTTTTCTTTTATTTTTGTGCATTTTTGTAGCGATTATTAGATAAACCATGTCTTAGATGTGTCACAATAATGATATTAATGTACCTCATACCATGTTCCCTGCATATACTCGCAAAATATATCATATAAGTACCTACATGACTATAAAATACGCACTCAAAATACAACCAAAAAAATGAAAATAATCAAATAAAAAAAGCAATGCTCCAGACATCTGTTGATATTTTATTCAGGTTAATTCACAAGTTCGACGGAAAATTATATTTATATGCGGTTCGAGTCTTGGCTAATTCGTTTACCTCTCTGGCGGTGAAAATGCAAACGAGTTTACAGCTTAGTACAGAAATATGAATTGAAGACAATTTTTATTTCACGAGGTTTTTTACTCGCAGAATAGCTACAGTAATATTATGATATTAAATAACCGTTGGTGTAAAACTTTCAAGGGAATATCATATCCAGATATGGTTCGTAGTACTTTAGGATCTAATCAGTGTCGTTCTATAGCTTCATTTTTATCTTTATTTTAATTGTAAATAATAAAGATAGTAGATTTTACATTGAGGACAATTTCAAACATTTTAAATGGTACAGTTCTATGTAATATTTAAGGCAGTGTGTGACAATATCACTTTGGAAAATTTCGTTACATTTTTGTTATATGTCTCGTACTGTTTCTTATCTTCTGTTTTGTTTTTCTTTACTGCTACCAGTATCTCAATGAGACAAAGCTATTTATACATGAGAGACGCGTACCGAAGTATTTTGTACGATGGCCCAATGCTTACAACCTGTATAAGCTGGCTTTAGCGATCACAATGCAACGTTCACCAATTCCATCGTCAGAACATCCACATATTTAATTTTTTTGAATGCTGGTAATGATACTTCTATATTTTAAATATGTATAAAAAAGTATTAAGAAATATTATTTTTAATGTATATATGATGTTCTTTGGAATTATTTAATATAGGTGTCATTTATTTCAATATCAATCAATTTTTTTAACTCCTTTTATATGTATGTTCTTTGATTGCTGTTTTTGTATAAGTTGAGATAATGCATTGATTTAAATATTGCATATTTAAATACTTTGACGAAATAATAAATTTAACAGCAATTGCAGAATTTTTGAATTTTTATCAATACAATTTGAAGGCACCGATTAGCAATCCCCGTACCTTCCACAAGATAAGTCAGACCCCTACAATATGCTATTTTATTAAGTGTCAAATTATCAAAACCGTGTACGTAGATTTCTTTTTTATATAAGTTAAGATAATGCATTGATTTATATATTCCATATTTTAATACCGTGACGAAATAATAAGTTTGATAGCATCTTCAGAATTAGTGAATTTCACCGACTGTGTAAGTCCAATTTTTGCTGTTGTATTAGAAAATTCCTGTAGGCGATAAAAAGAACCGAATAAGTCAATAAAATGGAGCTTTGAGTCAAGTACGCAGAATTGTTCTTAAGATAAATATTTAGCAAGGAAATATCAGATGAGTCGGAAAATAAAATTAAAGGCGACTATTTTTTAATTTTTTGAAAAAGGGAATGACATGATTAATTTTGTCTTAATTTTTAAAAATTAGAAAGAAACAACGGTAGAAACAAAATTAGAAAAAAAAACTCTTGGGGTGAAAATTAATAAAAATAATAAGCTTTACGATAATATAAAATATATCGTAGACAAACGAAATTCGATTTTTTTTAGTTAATACTTAACACAACTCTGACAACGTTCTCACCCTACATTCGTTGTTGGTATTGCAAGCCAATACTTAACCACAACATAACACTCATAACAACACATCAGCCCTGATGATGGACCCTGCAATTGGATACGAAAAGTCGGTCAGAAAGATCGTAAAAATACGGCACAATACCCTAGAAGACACAAACCAGAAAACCTTAGAACATTATTTTTCCAAAATTTTGTTTTGGCTCTCCTGGATAATCTGCTTTTTTAAACTTATTCGGTTGTTTCTTTCACCCACAGACTTGTCCCTGACGTATCATAAAATTGGTAGCAAGTAGTTTTGACTAACTAAAAGATTACATTCCACAGGGAAATCATTAATCAAGATATATTATCGATGTCTCAAAGAGACATTTTTTTTTAAATTTAATATACGGTACAAATACAATTCTTATATATTAACATATCAAATTGACATTTTTTTAATACTTTGTAGTCATGGAGACCTCATTAGTGAAGAAAAGCTCTTGAGTCTGACTAGGGAGCCTCATTTCTTATTTTATATATAGGTACGTATGCGAGTCATTTAATAATACCGTAATAAAAGGTAATTTGATAATGAAGTATTGAAGTATTTTGAAAAAGCTATAGGTTTAAATGATTTACGAATTTATGTTTGATTTTAGGAAGGTTTTCATTTTTTGATTTGCCCTCAAAGGTTACTGATGCAGCGTATTTAGATAGGTAAATTATTGCAGTAGTTAATAGCTTCATAAATACAGTAATTCTGCATTTGGGTGTTACTAGGGCTTACATAAGCCCTATGAACACCCAAAGACTTTCATACCTATGTACTTTCCCATAAAAAATATATTTTCGTCTCTTTGAGACATCTTTAATATATCTTGATAAAAGATTAAAAGATAGGTGATTGTTTGTTTGCTAATGGAAAGAAAAGACCAAATATTTCGTAATTTCTGCCCAAAAACAAGTCTGTAATAACGATTTGGCTGCCATTCCTCTGTGACTTCTTTCTTTGCCCGAAGATGAAAAATGGACGAAATTTACTAATATTATTAATATTTTAAGCATTCATAAAAAGCATATTCATATTCATAAAAAGCATTCATAAAAAATGATCATAAATATGACGCAAAAATAGGGGTGAAAATATTAAATACTAATAATAAAGGTTTAAAATTGAATAATTTAGAAAAAAAATTACATTAGGGAGGCGGTGAATAATAGAGCACCCCTAATTAACAACCAAATTAATTTTCCATATAGCCCTTTGTTTAATTTAATGTTCACAAAAGATAGGGTAACACCCACTTTAGACCCCGCCCCCTCTCACTCTCTTTCGGTAGATCCCTGATGGTTCATTAGGCTAAACAGTGCATGTTTGTCCCTGACAAGACTAACACGCGTGTGATCAATTATTGGTGGAAGTGTACCAATACTATGGTTGAGGTGTGTAGTGTTGTGAATGTAGTGGTGTAGTGTTGGTCCTGACGAAGAGACGGGTACGTCTCGAAACCGGTAGACCTAAAATCTGGTAGTGGTTTTTACAAAGTTAACTAACAATCTGTGAAATTTACTAACATTGAAAAGAATCGCCGAAAGATACAAACATAATGCTGAATGCTGCGTTTTAAAAGTGCTTCGAAGATTGAAAAACAAACACAAGTCCATTTTATCTAACGGGGATTATTTTGATGTGAATTTAATTAATTAATATTGACGAATAAATTGATTTTTTGAAAAATACATAAGGCGCATTTTTTTATCGGAACTTGTACATATTAGCAGGGTGTAACGGAACTAATCCACAGATAGATTCTACTTAAATTATCAGTCGAAAATGTATAAGCAACATCATTCTAATATCTATTGTTATGGAGATAATCTATTCCAAAGTTTGCATTTTTTTTTCGATATTTCCGGCTTATATTTTGTAAAACGTTGGACTTTCATAAAAGTAACCCATATCATAAATTGAAAATTCATTCGCTTAAATACAAGTCAAAGGAAATGAATAAAACTTTGTAGAAATTTAAACCAAAATATTCCCTCAAGGTTTTGATAATTTCAATTGATTGTCAGCGGTGCAGTTATATTAGTGAATAAAGGAATTGGTATCTATCCACTGGTGTGTTTAGTGAAATTTATATTTTGTGAAATTCCAAATTAATTCATCCAAATAAATACTGTCACAGGTCGTGGCTGCGGGAGACAAATGAAAACACTGGAAATTAATTCGCGATTTATTAATTTATGATTAATTCATTATAACAAATTAAACTTAACGGTATGAACAATTTGTATTCACTGGGTAATACTTAATATATCACTTTCTATAATATTCCTTTTAAACTATCGCACATTATTTAAATCACCAGTATATTCCATCCGATTATTTCGCTCGATATCTGTAGCTCCAACCGACCACTCCGGCCGTGGCAACGTACTTCGCACCGATAGAAATGTCAAAACAAGACCCCACGCGCAGCAGCATAGATGGGCTATTTTTTATCTAAATGCTGTTTTTTCTTTAGAGGAGATTCTTTTGCTTTCTGGTGTTTAGGAGAAGGTTCCTGTGGCTTCTAGGTCGTTCCTGGCATTTGCAGATGATTTCCTAATTTTGTGAATAATACGAGAGTGTGATAGACTAATAGATAGAGACCTCAGTGTTATTGTCATCATTGACATTATGGGGGATTCTATACTTAATCCCTTTTACCATTTCGTTACAATACATTATATTCCTTTTGATTTTCACAGACTTCACGATCGTGCGTCGCATTCCTACATTTGAAAATTAATTACATTAATGACAACTAAGAAGACTGCAAATCCACCCTTACAAAGAACAGTTCCTGAATAACTTATGGAACCCAAATGGAGTTGAATAAATCTGCGCGAATATTTACCAACATTATTATTTCCAACGAACGCATAATATATTCATCCCTTACTTGTTTCCCAAACACCCCCACAACAGCTTCCAACAGAAATTTCAAAGGCTCGTCTTTTTTTATTACCCTCAAATTAACAGGGCGTTCTGTGACAGCTTGCAGGGACGTAGCCATGCCACAAACATAGGCAAATATTATGTGCTTTATAAGACGCTAACGTGTATGTGCATACGTACTGTCTGGTAATAATATTCACTTTAGAACTGTGTCACAATTACGCTTAAATTGCCATTAGTTTAGAAGATTAAAAAAAGTGATAAGGTAGTAGCACATGTAAACTTCTTTTTCTTCTTCTTCTTCTCTCTGGCTTCATCCCAACTCACTAATGTCGTTGATTAATGGGGTAGCTCTCTTCGTCCTTATGTTGTAGGTTCTTTTGTCCTGGATGTTTATGAATTTTAGGTAGATTTACTCATCATTTAATCTATATGATTTACTCAGGCCTGGGCATTTTTTGATATATTTCGCTTCTGTAATTGGGCCTCCTGGCCTGTTGAAGCGTAAAAAAAATAACTATCATTATCACCAAAACTATCGGCGTACCAGTAATTATATCTACATGAGAGAGTACAGGCCATATACTTGGCTCTACCCAATAGAATTTCTCCAGCGTATGCTTGGCTTCAATAGTTTAGAGACAAGAAAGAATGCGTATTTGATTAAACATTTTTATCGATTTTTGCGCGGTACGATCGATCATCCTGAAATTATGCGGAGCATTTATTTGTACGTTCCTGATAATTACCTTAAAAATCTTCGGAATAGATTGTTTCACATTCCAATATACAGAACGAACCTGCCAATGGTTATGCCTATTGGAGAAGGTACCGCAATGGTGAACAATATCACTTTGAGTATTGACATATTCCATGTGTCTAAAAGGATTTTCCGAAACAAGATTCTCTTACACCTTTGACCAGATATTATATGATATTTTTAATTAAGAAATTTTATATGATATTTTTAATTATTAAATATTGACATGACTAGTAATGTTGAAGTTTTACGTAAAGCAAATACAAACAGACAGTTATTCAACATAGTAAATCTCCGTAAAATTTCATACTTTGGTCATATAATGAGAGGCGAAAAGTACTCCACTCTTCAGCTCGTCATGAAGGGGAAGATTGAGGGTCGCAGAGGGGTCGGAAGGAGGCGGCATTCCTGACTTCGAAACATCCGAGAGTGGACCGGGATAAGAAGCGTGGAAGAGCTGTTCCGCACTGCCCTGGACAAGGAAACTTTCTCCCAGATGATCGCCGACGTCGGGGGGACCCGACAGGGCACATGAAGAAGAGATTGTTATTTTAATATTTAAACTTTCATAATATGTATGCCTTGAATACTTAGTTTGTAATGTACATATTATTAAAAAAATAAATTGAATTGAATTGAGTTGAAAAACTAGCCGTGCTGGATTTCGGCAAATCTTGCACTGTAAGCATTGCGATGCTTCACGTTCCAAATTTTTTGATTCCACCTAGTATATTGAACTTTTGGGGAGTTTAATTTCTCAGAAGATAGAAGTCTCAAAGAGACGAAGCTATATATATGGGAAACGTGTATGGAAGTCTTATGGTAGTGTATGGTAGCCCAGGGCTGAACCTGTATGAGCTGGCTTATGTGATGACTCTACACGATTCACCAATTCCACCGCAAGAACATCCACACATTAGTAAATTTTAAAAAGTTCTATGTATATATGTTCCAAATCAATTTCTTTAATATATATGAATGGCCTATGCGAGAGACATCTATTGCCCTTCACGTGATATGAGTCTAAATTTTCCCTCCGGTAATAATACCTCTATATTTTTAAATTGAAATATCAAGTAATATTATTTTTAATTGTAATGTATATATGACATTCTTACGAATTATTTAACATATTGTTGTTACGTGTCGTGGCTAGTGAGGAATGAATGAAAACACTGGAAGTTAATTGGCGATTTATAAATAAATAATTATTTAACTTTTCAATGTTAAAAGTCACTAAAAAGGAAATACACTATTTCGCAATATATCACTCATAAATGAACACTTCGTTATCACTGGGCGACACGTATTTAATATTCACTAGAACATTCCGTCAAATTCTCGAACGTAGTATTTATCTTTATTATTTATTTCGCCAATTAGATACCTCGCTCGATTATTCGCTTTATTTACCGCTTCGATAACCTCACGACTGGTTATCCTGGGCGGCGCCTCGCGTCTCGCAACCGACTTCACACCGAACTGTCAAACACGACAGCTAAAACTCGCAGCGGCGTGGTTCCGTATTTATATCAGTATTTTTGTATTTTCTAGACTATTCTAGTATTTAGGAGAAGGGCATCGTCGCTTCTTGATCGTTTCCCAAATATTGTAGATAACCTTTTATTGTTACAGGCCGTTATATGGATCCTTCGATAGTGTTGTGACATATTACAAGGAATTCAAACAGTGCGCAAATCCATTTGCATTTTGATTAAATATTTTAATTGCCATTACACATCGTCCTTCCTGGGTTTCAATCCGTGGGATTGGTTTGCAGCAAAGCACATCTCCTTCTCCATTCTGCTCGGTCTCCGGCGATTCTCTTCAGCTCTGTGTAGGAGGCACAGTTCATATCTTGGCACACTTGCTCAAGATATTCACGGCGAGGGCGTCCTCTGGCAATCTTTCCCTCTACCATTACACATCTTTATGGCTTTTATAAAAAAATATATTTCAATCGTTTTATTTTAAAAGTTTCAAACAAAAAGTTTCAAAAACAGCATAACCATGCAAAGTCCAATCGCGTGCAAACATTGACCTCAACTAGGGTTAAAGGCTTCATTTTATTCATCCCCTGAGACAAATTAAAACCACGTCTACCTTAACCCTCGCCAAATTTTTTCCGTTCACCCTGACTGGATCCACCACAGAATATCTTGCTCTTTACCACGTACGTTGGTGTTAGGTAACATTATTTTAATTCTTTGTTTATTACTGCCTTTGCTTTTATACTTTTCATGTATAATATAAGATGTTATTTACAGAGAACTAATAGAGAACGGCATGGTTTTCCGTACACAATAGTTGAATTCCTATAATGGTCCTTTAGTGAGATAAAGGAAACAAATAATATAAAAACTTCAATAAACAACTGAAAAGACTGTTGACGAGAAGATATTTCATAATCTATAAGTTGTTCAGAAATTGATATGGTTATTAAAGAGTAAAAATTGTTAACAGTCAGTGTTAAGTTAATTATAATTGTTCTCCTGCGTTTTTATACCTCTGATGTCCTCTTACACAGGCAAGAATTTACTGCCTGGGAACTGACGATTTTTTTTTTTTTTTTTAATATATCTGAAATAACTAATATGTGTAATAACTGCTAATGGTTTCCTAGCAAACATATACGAGCAGTTAGACATTTTTGACTGGAGGGAGGGTCGAACCCGCGAACTTTGGATTACGAGGCGAGACTCCTGACCACAAGACCAACAAGTTACTCTTAATAAACGAAATCGACGGAAAGGTACGAGGCTGATGTGGAGTAATGGTAACGCACCTTCCCGGATAGATAGAAGATCCGGGTTCGAGTCCCGGTAGCAGCCAAATATTTTTTCGTTGATTTGATTCTTCTGTACGTCTTTCTAATGGATTAATAAATTTAGTTTTAAAATTCACTGAACTTTGTTATGAAATGGCAACTTTATCTATTGAGATTGTTTGATGAGGTCTAAGAAGTTTTCTTGTGTAATACATAAAAATAATACGCGTACATAATACTGCTAATACCTACTGTTGCTTTAGTTATTGCTTGATATTGTAACATTATTGTTTTGTTTGTAAAAACTCTAAAGAGCGTTAAATAAATAAATAAAATTAAATTAATATTATCTATATATTAATTACTCCAACCAATGTCGTTTCTGCATACTGATAATTTCTGTTGCCAGTATAAAAAAGAACATTTTAGAGTACATTAAAAAGATTAAAAAATATAGGAATACGAACAAACTGATATCAAAAAACATCCAAATCCAAATTATCGAAAATTAAAATATCGGAATTTATAGATTTTTTTAAATATTTTCGTGGAATCCGTGTATTCAAAACAGCCAACGTAATTGCAGTCAACGAATTTTTGTGCTGGTCATACCACAGAATGACGCTTTATGACATTGACAGTAAGTATACGTTTACGCTTTTCTTTTTATTGTTTTTGCATTAATCTTGCTTCAATAAACGTTCAAAACATTTATTTATTAAACATTTATTACACTTTATATTTCATTTAAACTGCAAAGTGAACTTAACCTTAGATTAACGTCATAACGTCTCTCATATAACCTCAAAAGACTCACAGCGCGTGGCGCGAATGTCATTTTACGTGTCATTTTCTCCGTATTTATACATAAATATTATTATTTTTCAGAATTCTGATGGAAGACTCAACATCACAAACCGGCAATTTGATAATGCGATTCGAGTTCACAATATGAAAGAAGAAATGCCAGACGTAGACTGTCAAACATAACAGAAGAGGAATGTGAAAGAAGGAATGCTGACCAGCGGGAACGTAAAAATGCTAGGCAAAGAGTGTATGCTGAAGGAAGAAATGCGAAATCTTATTTTAAATGTGCAGTACAACTGTGCTAATGCATTTGCATCTTTCGGAGTGCAAATAAGTGACATACCAGGTGTAGGCCCGTATTGTTTAAAAATTTCAGGTGAAGTATATCATAGAACGTCTAGAAGTTTGCAGAGTGATGGAGAGGTGCCGGCATATGCGCAACTATATGTTTACGATGCGGATGAAGCAGTCAGGGTACGTATGAGCCATCCGTCTAACCTTAGATGTCAACAAAATATAATGGAAACAATACAAAAGGTTGAAAGAAGCGGTTGAGGAAGAAGAATCTATAGTTGCAGAGCACGGGGGCCAGATGCGGAATATTCAACTACTCTTTACGCGTTCTTCGTTAGATGACCAAAGAAGGTATAATGCTCCATCTAATAATAATGAAGTCGCCATTGTGTATGTAGCAGATTACGAAGGTAGGTTACCGCCAAACGTAGATTTTGCTGTTCACCCTAAGAATGTAGGAGGTCTCCAGCGTATTAATATGTTATCAAAACATTTAGATCCGATGGTTTTTCCATTGTTATTTCCATCAGGTGAATTTGGTTGGACTCTACAGCCTTAAATAATACAACATTAACTGCATGGTTTAAACTTAACCAACAAGATAATGAGGCATGTAATATTAAGTATCAGGATTTAACTAATTTCTATGTTTTTTCTAGCAATAAGCAGTGGAAGAAGAGGCAATGTGGCGGGGACAAGATTATTGGTCGCATGTCCCCCGTTTCTCCTAGAAATATAGAATTATACCATTTAAGACTTATTCTTTTACAAGTGACTGGCGCTACGTCCTTTGAATCTTTGCGGACTGTTAATGGTTGTCTACTTCCTACATTTCGTGATGCAGTACGAGAATTAGGACTCATCGATGATATTGGAGAATGGCAGCGTTGCATGGCTGAAGCTTCAACGTATATGATGCCCAAAGCTCTTCGCGACCTATTTGTCTTATTAATGATTCATTGCCTCCCACCAGATCCGTTGCAGCTGTGGAACGATTTCAAAGATTTGATGTCAGAAGACTTTAGTCGTCAAGGTGCTACTGCAGAAATTGCACAAAATTGTTCCCTTTTGTATATTCAAAAGGCATTAATAAATGAAAATTCTTCATGCACATCACAGGGTTTGCCGGGACCAGATTACAGCAATACTTATAATGAAGTGGTTGATATTAATTTAGCATTAGAAAGTTCTTTAGGGTTAGAGATGGCTGGAAAACTCAATCGAGAACAACATTGTGCTTTCGACAGTATATTAAGTAAAAAATTTCAGATGTACCTGAAACAAAAAAATGTTTCTTTATTGACGGTCCTGGTGGCACAGGTAAAACGTTCCTTTATAAGACTATTATACATACTTGAAGAGGAAGATCTAAGAAAGTTTTATCTGTTGCTTGGACAGGAATATCAGCAATTTTATTACCAGGTGGACGTACATGTCACATGGCTTTTAATTTACTTCTTGATTTATAGAATAACACAACATGCAGAGTGACATCCAAGAACCGTGCAATTATAAGTGCAGCTGATGTTATCATCTGGGATGAAGCACCGATGGCGCCAGTTATAGCTTTAGATATAATTGAACGTACTCTGCGCGATATAATGGGTAATAATGATATTTTTGGCAATAAAGTAATCATTTTGGGCGGCAACTAGACAAATTCTACCAGTTTCTCGAAGGGCTTCTCGCGGTCAGTTAGTAGCGACATCTATTAAAAACAGCCAACATTGGAAAAATTTTACTATTTTCAATTTGAAAACAAATGTCCCCGCTTTAGAAGGTGAAAATTCATTTACACAGTGGCTTTTAGATTTAGGCGATGGAAAGCTGCCTCCTGTGGAAGGAAAGTATGCGTCATCAGTGCTTATTCCAAATGAAAGTGTAAGTCAAAATGTTGTTCAAAGCATATATAATGAAGTACATTCTATAGCGGATGTTCCCCTAATGAGTAAACGATCGATACTGTGTCCAAAGAATGAACATGCTCGATTGATTAACGAAGATGTACTCGGGCGTTTAGAAGGTCCAATCTTTACATTTTATTATGTGGATAGTATTAAAGATGATGGTCGTGAAATGGACTACAAAATGATATATTTTTAAAATACATTAATTTCTCAATAATCATTAAACTAAAATGCTATGTAATTTATTAATAAATAAGACGTTGTAATTTTATCGATAAAAATAAATACAAAGAAGAATTCGATAGCTGTTTCATTTTTTGTATGTCACTGACAGCTACCATAGACAGTAAAACCTGATTTTTTCTCCTCAATGTTGATCCATTATTTTTAAACCAGCCAAACTTAAAAACTCAGAGTTGACAGCATCACAATATTATACAGTAACTGTCAAGAAACAAAAAAAGAAATATTGCTTACTTCAAAATACGGCCAATTATCAAATTCTATTAACTTTGTAACAGTTAGGAAATCAATTGTGTTTGTTGCAGAGCAAACACAATTGGCCGCGGGACGACCGTTATTGGCCGCGAAGCGGCCACAATAGCAAAAATGGAAATTTTCCAGATACAATGGGCCGCGAAGCGGCTGACGTAGACATAGGTAAACAATTGTGTTTGCTGCACAGCAAAC
>JADDOH010024938.1:0-90139 GCA_016648135.1 Agrypnia vestita | reverse complement strand
AACAGACTAGCAAGTTAGTCCTATTTTCATAGCACAAGCGTTTAGCTTAGTTTGAAAATAGTAAGAATATTGATGTGACACGTATTCCGTGTTCACATCTCTATTTTTTTTTAAAAAATTTAATAAAAAAAAAAATAAATAAAAATACTAGTAATCTAGTACACCTTTTAATATATGTTCGGATATAATACAGTTATTGGCAAAGACGTCCATTTGCTCGTATCTGTTTGCTAGTCTAGGAAGCATTTGCAGTGCAGATTATCAGAGTATCATGTACCTATTATTCTGTTACTGTCTCTAATAAATAAAAAAACTAAAAAAAACACTACATTAGACAGAGCAACTTTTATTAGTTATATAAAATAATTGCATATATTATATTAGCTTTTTTTCACTCACTGCTTTATCAATATTCCAGAGGCACTGGCCATGGCCGCAGGCCCCAGAAATAGCAATCGGCGACAGCCCACTGCTTTCTGCCAGTCAATGGATTATTTGTGTAGCAGCAGACATTCTGTCAGTTATAATTTAGCCCTTAAAGAATAACCACTCTCCAGGAAAATCAATATTTCCCTAATGGCTGCCGGGAATATGGAGTGGATAATTCTGGAAGGCGTACGTCCATTAGAATTTTTATATAAGTCATTCTGATGTATAATAAAGTAGTAGTACTAATAGGGTTAGAGGAGGCACGGCGCATTTAATATTCTTGAAAAACTTCGTTGAATTGAATCTCGTGTTGATATTTCGATCTGGAGAACAATCAAAATTGAAATCACCGCTTGATATTTGTAGGGCCTTGTATATAGCCTTCGTATGACACCAAGATTTGACATCTAGTAACTACAACTAGGGAACGCAATCCTGAGTCGGGATTGCCCTTTCGGGATCCCTTGAGATTAGAATTTCCAATCCCGCGGGATCTCTCACGGATCGGGATCCTTTTGTGTTTTTTTGTTGTTTATAGAGCTGAATAGCAATTAACGACAATGCCTTGTATTTTTATATCAGCAATTTTAATAAAATGTTCATTATTAATCATTGCATTAAAGTTTTTATAGGTCTTTTTCCAAGGATCAATCAGTCAATGTAGTAGAGTAAAAACTACTAACTAATGGTAGTTTTTATTACTATGTTAGGTTGATAAAATACAGCAAATATTATTCAAAGCTATTTTCATTATTTGAATGCGAAATGAACATAAATTTTAAGTACTTACTAAAAGCTCTATAGACATATACAATTAAACTTACAAAACATAAAAAATGCTGATCAATCCCGATAATCTCGTCCGATTTTTCGGTTTGGGATTGACCTCGTAAAATGCCTCGAGATCTCGCGGGATCGGGATTGCATTCCCTAACTACAACTATGTATATAAGTTTTAGAAGTTACAGAACTATAAATAACAAGTATCAATTTCGTTAACAGATGAACGGAAAGTACATTACAATTACCAATAAGCTGATGTTTAACGTTTTTCATAGAAAAATCATGAAATAAGAGAACTATGAAACCAAATATCTGTATCTCCTCTATGAATATAATGAGAGCTTATTATTCCGGATATCGAAATATGATCTTGTTTTGAAACGAAAATCTCATTAAAAGCTCATCAAGGCCCAATTCGTTACTTGGGAAAGGGTCCTCAATATCCTTAATTTTTTGAAGATTTTACCTTCTTCGGGTTTAAGTTAGAGGAAGGACTAATTGAGGATTGAAATGAGTAGTTCCTGTTAGCCCCACTTCAGCAACAAATATGAGAAATTAATGAAAGACACAGAAAAATTAAATGTAATACGCCAACGTGTATATTGCGTGTACTCTTATAGTCGGCTGGATAGAACAAATTCTGACTGCAGCCCTAAAAAGGGCCTTTTATTGCAGTGTGAAACTCACTACGATGAGTTGACTTTCTGAAAGGGGTTGTGAGAGATAATGTAACTATTGTTGTGTGAAGACGCCGCTATTCTTTCTATGATTTTTGAAAAAAACTATTGAAATGTATGTGTCGGGCTGTCATTTCGTGAATATTTAAGTATGATGGACTTATTTCTAAACTTTTAAAGTAATTAATTTAGTGTAAATCTCCCAGAAAGCTGAACAATCCTTGATTATTTGTAATTCATTTTTATTTATTTATTTCTATTTAATTTTAAGTATAAAATTTTGTTTGGACTGTGCCTGTTTCAATAGAAATATCTGTATTGAGACAGGCATAGTTTACAATATTGTGTAGGTTCAAAACATAATAAATAGATAATAAAGTGTTTAAAAAAACAAATAGAAAATATATCATATATTTTATGAGGTTATATTGTGTTAGAGTGCCTATTTTATCTCTCCCCTTGTTTTGGATCCACTGTTTTATTTTGTATTTTAGTTAGGGTTGTAAATTGTGGTTAGCCCGGATTTTTTTAATTCGTCAAGCATGCAATTAAGTAATTTGGGTCCAAAATAGTTATAGCTCCTTTGTCCGTACGTGGTATCTAACCTTGGGATTTGTAGATTGAGTTTGTTTGACCTTGTGGTAATTATTGTTTGAGTTGGTTTAAACTTTGTATTTTTGTATTTGTATGTGTATTAAGGAGAAGTATTCGCATAAATTTGTTTTATATCGAATTTGTTGAATATTTCATGTCCTTGTTATAATTGAGGTTTTGAGGATTACTTTTACAGCAATTTTTTGAGTTGCAATAATTGGATTGAGTGCACTCATAGTTGCTCCTCCCCACGCAATTATGCCGTGTTCTATAATTTTTCTACAGTTGCGTGACAATACTATTAAAAAATATATCCCACCCAGGTTACGCTTTATGGTAGTATTTTGGGGATGAAAAGCATTTTATCCCCTTTCCCAAGCACGCAGATGCATTTGGATTAAATGAGCTGAAGTTGCAACTTGAAATTTGTCGCTCGTCTTTGGCAGAACTTTGAATGCGCGACATGGGTGGCGAGGGCGGAGTTCTTAGAGGATCAGTGGTGCATAAATGCGAGTTCTTGCACCAGAAAATTAATAGAGAACTTTCGAGCGAACAGCGACCAAAGTGACTTGTTGGAAAATCCGTCAACAGTTGTGAGTAAACGCCTTTGCAATGTTGACCCGAACTGCTTGCTGAAGAGCAGGAACTTTATATAAGATATGAGAGAATTAGAAGCGAAAATGCCAATTTTCGTACGACGAGAATATAGTACAGCGTTCTTGAATATGATCATCTGGCAAAGAATGTCATTTTCACAATTATTGATGACTGATTTTGAAAGCATATTTTTGTCAATCAATGTACATTATAGATGTCTCACAGAGGCGAAACTGTATTTTTATGGGAAAGTAGGTATAGAAGTCTTTTGGGTGTACAAAGGACTTACGACTTATCGTATGACTGGCTTAAGTGATCACTTTACACAGTGTAATGTTCGCTATTTCCACCCATGATAGAATATCATGTCTACTAATTTTTGGAAGTTGTATATATTTAAATTATATACGCCACGTTTTACATTTGAGTTGTAATGATCCTCAGCGCGGCCGGCACCAAAGCTTTTTTATTCCCCTTGAATGACCACAGATGTCGCTAATGAGACATCTACCTATATTGATTTTTTTGAGTTTTTTAACAATATACATCATCTGTGTAAATACTGGTAAAAATGAGTTTATTAAAAAATGAAATAATATTTCTGACTTATCCTAGTGTAATGCGAGTAATTCGGATGAATTTCATTACACAGATAAAGTATATTTCTAAAAAAAACTCCAAAAAAATCAATGTCTCATTAGCGACATCGATGTCCCTGTGACAAAAATCCAGTTCTCTTCTGAAAAATTTGGACATACTCAAAATATTCTGCATATTTTTGTATATAAGAAGTATTTGACGAACAGGATACAAATTTTAAAACTTCTGCTATGGCTTTAAAGTCATTTTCAAAAACGTTTATCTAAATTTTGCCTAATGGGTAGTGACGCCTTTACTTCTAATCCCTTCATGTATATATGCATACATTCAATTATGGTGACAGTCATGCATATAATACTCGGTGGCCAAAAAAAAATGCACCCTCTCCTAAAACGATTTCGGGGTAGTGTAGGGGCCTGGTGATGAATATTCTCTCTGTTCTACGCGCACACGCATACCTTGTATCTTCTGGTGAATGAATACATTATTACTGTTAACTAATTGCCCCGAGTATGATTGGTATTCAATAATATCAGAGATTGAGCCGTGCGCATCAATTCTCGATAACACGACAAACGAAATAGATTTACAAAAATGTGTGGAATTCAATTACACTTGTCGTTTATGATATTAATCAACCGTTGCATATGAAAAATTATCGATTCGCAGCTTCCTAACATAATTTAATATTAAATAATTTAATAAAAGGTACGCGTGCCATGAACAAATTAAATTCTCTGTTATATAAAATAATTGTAATATGTTTCTTTGTTGACTATATTTTTAGACTAGAATAAGGAATTATCGTATTTATTCACTGATATTCTTTATTTTTATTTCATCACTGGTTAGTGAACAAGTAAATAAGGATGCAGTCATCAAGAAGCGAATTTGATGAGATGAAAGTAAGAGAAACGCCGATGGAAACGCAGAGATCAGAGGATTGCGTATCCCCTAATACCGCCCACCACTGCGTTACCACTCTTCCGTCGCTGTTGGAGGATGTCAACAGCTTTTCACTCCAACTACTGTAATAGCATCCCACCACATGCGATTAATCATTGTTAAACTTAACTAACTAACCATCACGCCGTTTCCCCGCAAGGGTAGGCAGAGAGGATTGAACGCCACACTCTTCTATCCTGGCACACCACTTTTGCTTCGGCCACATTCATACATCGTCTCATACAAGTTCTACGGTTGTTGCGGCTTTTAACAGGGCCATGCTCAAACACTTGTTGTATCTGATCATGCCAGGTCTTTCGCGGATGCCCTCTATTTCTGTTGCCTTCAACACTCGCCCCATATATTTTCTTAACCATCCTTTCCTCGTTCATACGTTCCACATGACCAAACCATCTCAGCACTCCTTTCTTTATTCTATCTACCACACTACATCCAGCATTGTATTCACGTCTAATTTGTTCATTCTTTACTCTATCGACCAAAGATTTTCCACACAAGCGTCTTAGTGACCGCATTTCTACCGCATTTATTCATTTATTTTATTTATTTTATTTATCTTCATCTTGTTACATGACATAGGGGATGGAGCCGCTCATCTCACTAGGAAGAACCTGTGCCGAGATGAGCAGCTGAACAATATACTGAGAACAAAGGTTCAGTCTACTTTCATTCCTCTTTTGCCAATTCCAGGCTTCACATAAACTCAATACATTTATTTTAGTGCAGAGATTGCAGACATTTAAAGCATAACTTTCTGTATATTATTTTATCATTTTATGTGATCTGTATGAAAGAGAATGCACTTAGTTTAGCAGAAGACAGCTCAGAAATGTTTTTTTAAATGGAATCTTTGAAGTCGCTAACTCCATAATGATTGATTAGTATTAGGACATTGATGTTACAATATTTTCAACTTATTATTTAAGCAGAAACCCGTAAGTATTATTTTTGTAAATCGAGTTGAAATATATATTTTTTTTAAATAGAGATGCGAACACGGAATACGTGTCATATCAATATTCTTACTATTTTCAAACTAAGCTAAACGCTTGTGCTATGAAAATAGGACAAAATTTCTAGTCTGGAGTGAGGTTCGAACCCGCGACCGTTGGATCACGAGGCGAGTGTCCTAACCACGAGACCAACAAGCTACTCGGCTACTTACACAATATGTTTTATTATTTAAGTTTTTAACACTCCTCACAACTTACAGATGCACCCTTAGTTACCGGCTGAAAATATTTTTAATTAAAGTGGAAATATATTGTCATGGGGTCGTGGCTGCAGGAGGTAAATGAAATATTAAATATATAATATATATATATATATATATATATATATATATATATATATATATATTTATCACACGAAGTCACTGGATACGGATTTTACCGGAGCACCATTTACATTAATTATTCTAGAATATTTCGCAGTGATTCACGTCAATTCTTTCCAAATTCCTGTTAGTTCCTCTCTTAATTTATTGTCGTCCCTATACACTGCTGCCACAATTGAACGGTTCACTTTTCTGTGGTCTTCTATGTCGCGCTGTCATAACAACTCACTGCGCGCGCCCGCTCGTTTTTTATACAAGACGCAGATTTCGCGATGCTTCGAGAACGTTCTACTAGTCTCTCCATATTTCTAATGAAGAATATTGTCCAGTTGATGCTAGAATCATTGAGACCGTTCGAGAGACTTTTATAATGCGCAGTTAGACTCTCGTGATACAATTGCTGATAGTGGTATAGCTTTTTTTGTATCCAGATTTCTGTGTCTCATTTTAAAACAAATGAAAAACTCTGACAATTTATCAATAAACTCTAAATGTATCTTAAACGTCTTTAAGACAATTAATAACTTGACAAGGCACTTGAATACGTCCGCGACCGCAACCATTAATACTTCCCCCAAATAATATCAAAGCGGGATCCGTTCGCGTGGAGAGCCTTCCTCCCTCAGAGGGCGGTGATGAAGATCTGAAGACCCGCGTAATGCGGGCGTAACTCAACCCGGATCCTGGAATTTAGACGACCTTTATTAATATGAAATTCCAGCGAAACAGGTCCCGCTTAACTTCTGCCATTCAAAAATTTACGGACTTCTTGGCTAAGTTGGGCCTCTGGGCGGGAAGTCGGGCGTATGGGAGAGCAACTCACCTCCGAACTTCGAGGAATTATTCATATACAAACAAAATTAATAGTGACCCCAAACTTGGGCCATAATTATTAATACAATTGACCTCGGTTCGTTTGATTAATTAAGGTCAATTATATTAGACAGGCAGTCAAAAAGAATTTAAAGTTGTTTCACAATGGAGTTTTTGTACTATTTATTACTTGATTTGATTCCTGGTAGTAGTTAAAATATTTTTTATAAAAAGTGGATTGCTATAAAAATGGAATAAAAATGTTAATCAATTAAAAAGAGACTACATATAAGGTTGAAAAATTTTCGTTAACTTATCAGAGTGCCGTGGCGAAATTGGACAATGCGCCATTCCCGGATAGGATTGGAGGTCCGTGGTTCGAGTCCCGGCGGCATTTAAAATATTTTTTCGTTAATTTGATTTTTTCTGTATGTCTTTTCTAATTGATTAATAAAAATGGTTTAAAATATTTTTTCGTTTATTTGATTTTTCTGTATGTCTTTTCTAACTGATTAATAAAAATTTGTTTAATGATTCAAAGAACTTTGTTCTGAAATTGCAATTTCACAATAATAATGTGTTTTCTAAAAGATTAATTTCTGGCATCTTCTATCGATAGTTATTTTTATAATGCATTAGCGCAAAATGTGTGTCTTTTCTAATTTTTTTTTTAAATATTTAATTTGGCCTACCATAAAACACAATAATTTTCATTTATAAAATCTAAAATGATAGAATACCTACTTTCCCATAAAAAATGTAATTTCGTCTCTGTGAGACATGTTTAATATATCTACAACCCTTATGATCGCTTGCATTGAATATGCTAACGTTCACCTCACTACGTAAAGCTCTCTCATCGCAATTCACTTCGATTAGTTATGCTTAGTTTTGTTTAAAACATATCACTAATTGCTAATATCCGACCCATGCATTTGATTTTATTGAAATATGCATACATGATGACAGCTCTAAGTAGCTATTAAAACAGATAACTTCTCCTGTTTAGTCATTTTAAAAAAATAATAATGGCGATCATCTTGCTACGTCTGGTTAACCTGGTCTTACCAGTGCCTGTCATGTTATAAGTAATTGTGTCCATTTTTTTACTCTACTGTCACGGGACGTAGCTCTGAGAGGCACACACACTAAAATAATTTCAAGTTAAATTTATTACCTAAAAAAAAACAGTGGATCTGAGTTAAATCAAAGTACCATAGTTTTATAGTCACTAAATTTTTTCATAATATTTCGCACACTTATTATTGCACTGTTTCTTATTTCGCACTAATTAACGCTGTTTTATTGCTTTGATCACTTTCCACTAAACTCCGTACAATGTTCACGTGTAGAAAGACTTCACAGACCGGTAGGAAATTCCTTTATTTTATATACCGCTGGTATAAATAATGCTGGGCACATTGCGCTCGCTCTGTTACTAATATCGCGCATTGTAATATCACTATCACGAATGATTTATTGCGCATTGCGTGACTCCGTTGTATTTATAATTGAATTCTTTCAAGATTTTTCGAGAGACTTGTTCCAGATATCACGAGTATGTAGTATGCGAAAGTAATTTTATGGAATATTCAAGAGAATTCGATCGTATTATTGTCAGTATTCAATAGGTTCAACATCTCGTTACATTATGTAATTTCAAAAAAATTAATTATAAGATAAGCCTGAAAATCATTTCTAATTTATTCATTCTTTATTCGTAGTACTTACTACACCATTCAATACCAACATACACTCTATTAATAAACAGAAAAAAATTCTGAAATAATATTTAATATTTAGTAATGAATCGACGCAAACAAAACCTCCAACAATATGACAATTATTACAATGGCAATTTACAAAGCGATTCTCAATTTAATAAATTGGAAACGAGCGGTTTAGCTCATATAAAAGTAACAAAATTATTATTTTATATTGGATGGCCATTTTTAAAAAATATCTTCGACCATATTTTCATTATAAAGATATTATCTTTAAAATAATAATAAATACATTTGGGTAGAATTTTATTTTTCTTTAAGAAAATAAAAATAATATTAAACTCCTTACAACGATATTAGCAAAAAAATATGTTGTAATTAATTTGGACATATTCTTAGGTATTTTTGTGGTCACGGGGTTCCACGTTACAGAATTTGAAAACAATTACTAGCTATACAATAATACAATACTAGGTCATAATATAAGACATCCGGGCCTGCTTTTAACCATCGTCGAGGGAAATGTTGAAGGCAACAATCGTAGAGGCCGCCCTAGATTAAGCTAAATAGACCAGATTATCGGAGATGTGCGCTGTAGCACCTATCACCTGCACCTGTAGAGGCTGACAGAGAGGAGTGAAGAGGGCGAGTGCTTGTTGCAGACCAATCCTAGGATTGCGACCCAAAAATAAAAAAAACTAGCTATTTGGGCCGCCAGTTAAGGCTGTGAGAACAGGGCTATCTAGAGTAGTGTAGCGTCCTGATAACGTTAGTGATGGACATTTTTAAATAGAGTATTGTGCTTTTTTGCTTCTTAATTATTGTATTATACCTCATTATTATTTAAGTGTGACGGACATTGTTACGTAGAGAATTCAAAAAAAAATTGTACCTCATTTGATACACCTCATCATTATTTGTGACATTGGTAACATTAGTGAAGAACATTGTTACATAGAGATTTATATATTTTACTTAACGATTAAATCCAATCACATATATATGGGAAGATAAGTTTTGATTTTCATTTAACTGAAACATTGAAAAGAAAAAATTCACAGTATTTTATTAAAAAAGCATGAAGTCAATGTTTTCAATTTATTTAATTACCTGGAATTTTAAATGTATACTAATTTTGAAAACGGAATGAAATCAGCTATTGGATAGACGAACATTCAAGTTAATATTATTGAGGATTAATTTATATTACGCTTCTTTTTGTTTATAGGTAGGTACCATGATAAGTTGACATTTAAGAATTTTAAGAAATTATAATTTATTACCATTTTTTGGGCATCTTTTTAGCAACGTAAATACTGCATTCGGTGCCCTGGTTACTACACTAGTATTCTACTGTATTATGTGAGAATATATCAAAATACGATGTATTTAGTAAACATATTATTTTAAAAAGTTACATTGTTACATAAGCAGAATCCATATTTTTAGTCTCGCTTTAAAACAAATTCACTCCGATGATGTATTTTTTTATTACATAAAATGGGTTTTAGATAATTTATTCAGGTAAAACAACAAATTTATTTTGCTGAGCCGAAAATTATGTATAAAACGGTGTTCTTAATCAAAATTGAATAAACTGATTTTTTCAGTAGGACACTGAATTACAATTTCGAAAAAATACTTTTTAAGTCACCCTATTTCGGTCTTTCATGTTTTAACATTTTGGGTAGCCTGCGATAAAGCATTTCACGGGGTATTCTTCGACTTTAGTAAAGAATCTACTCAGACAGAGTGTAAAATCATTTTCCTGTTACTGGGCATTAACTTGGAATATTGCACCAATTTAGCAATTTCCTGCAGCCGTTCAGGGATGTGGGTTAAAAAGAACATTAACCATCCCGCTATTACAATTTATGGGCGCTGAATCAGATTTTGATAACTTCCTGTGAAGAAAATATTTTCCGATCTTAGTTTGGCGCTAAAATAAACTTCCGGGCGGGAAATATATCGCCATAGACAACACAGCACCGCCAATATCCGCCCCGCTGCACGGCGCTCCGGGCGTTAGGGCGGGCGCGCAATCAACATGGCGACGGGAACCAGAACGGAAAAATCTAAACTTAACGTGATTCTAAAAATACATCATTCTTACCGCTGTCGGGTATGTGAGAATACAGTTACTCGGACATGCGACGGTTCAGACTTTTGTGTGAAAATGTATGTGATATATAGAGGTGGATGAGGATGGAGTGAAGGATGGACAAATTAGAAACAGATAGAACATAGAGCTTAGATAAAACCTTTGTTCTTATATAAAAGCAATAAAGTAAACATTATTTGTAATAATTATGAAAATGTAAGCATTAATCGACAGACTACGGCCAAACAAAACATTTTCAGTGTCATTGAAAAATCAATAGATTCTATATTTATACGCTGTATTTAATACTAGTAAAAAATATATTAAAGTATATATTTTTTACTAGTATAAAGCTAGCAATATGACCTTAAAACTGTTCTTAAATAATAAATAAATTTTTGATTTCAATAAAACTATAAGTTTTTAAATTTGCCAATTTTCTTATGATTTTGATTATTTAATATGCTTTTTAATCATGTAAAGAGATGATTTCTAACTATATATTGCATTTACACAAGTACTTTAAATCTTCACATTTTTGTAGTCTAGAATATACTTTCTAATATAAATTAATAATAAAAACTCTCATTTAAAAAAAACGAAATATGCATTTGCAGCGAACTTGAGTGCTTAACGAATTTTCTGTAATATTATGTTTAATTTTGTACCTATATACAATATTTTAATGATTTTTTTAATACATACTCCATGATTTGTATTAATTATTTCTATAGTTTTGAGAGGAGCAGTCCCTTTTGGTGTAAATAATAAGTAAACTAAATATATAATTTTTTTCAACCTATTCGATTAGGGCAGCGAGTGGCGAACTATTTGGTAATTGAAGGAAACGAATATATAAAGAGGGATGTGTTGTGAAATTCATAATTATTTTCTCAGAATTTAAATAAATAATATTGTCACCCGAGTACAATGGCAACTGCGCATTATTAAACTTTCTAGAGTGGTCCATGCGAATCTAGAATCCACTGGGTTATTCTCATAACATGGAGAAACTATTGGATATGTAGAGAAACTGGTAAAACAGTTTCGAAAATTCGAAAAACCAACGTTTTTTGGATAAAAGCCAACAAGGGCGCGAGCGGCGAGTTAGTTGTTTATTATGATTCTATAAAAATCAGAGGTGATTCAATGTGCCATCAGCGAAAATAAGTTAAGAGAGTTTCTAATAAGTGTTTGAAAATAAATATTACCTTAGATGTACCAAGATTCTAACAAACCAGAATAAAGCGTTCCACAAATGAGTGATTAAATGCAAAATATTATGAACTAAGGAATAGTTAGTGCTCTAATTAAATTCATATCCAGTTACTTGGGTGGTAAATTAAAGTTTAAATAGTTTTTTGTGTTAAATTTGCCTCCTACAGCCACCACGAACCCATGATAATATTAAATATCATTTTTGCTCATACACAATGCATTTGTAGCCATTCATTATTCATATTTTTGACATTATACAACCTCCACGTTCGTTAGATGCCACTGTAGATCAGCGTTTCCCGAAAGGTGGTTCGCGGAACCCTGGGGTTCCGTGGAAGGGTCACAAGGGTTCCGCGTTCTGTCCGAGAGTTAAATGAAACGTTCGTACAAAAGAGTGAGCGCCGCATGAGCGCCGCAAAAATGAGTTTCAAAACTCAGATATGGAAAAAAATATACATAATCCTTAAAATATCCTTGAAAGAGTATTTCCCGGAGAAGTTACAGAACTTCGACTGGGTACAGAATCCATTCGCAAATCATACAAAACCATGGATTCTAACTGTGTCAGAGTTTGAAAACTTGATCGATGTTGCGTGTTCTTCTTCTCTAAAACAAAAATTCAAATCAGAAGATTATCTGAATAACTTATGGATTGGACTTAAAAGACGAATGCCCTGCAATCGTTGAGAAGGCTACCACAATTCTGCTTACGTTTGTGACGACTTACCTGGTTTTTCAGCTTACGCTTACACCAAAAACAAGTGCAGAAACAGGCTGGATGCAGCTCCAGATCTTCGCATACAATTCTCAGAGAGTAAGCGTAATTTTAGTGCTATTATAAGAAAATATCTGAAAAAGTTTCATTCTTCGCATTAAAATTCATAGTTACATTGTATATCTTTGCACAATAAAAGTTTTACAATACTTATAATAATTATTTTCTATTTATATTTGTTCTTTCTTTTCAAGTCAAACATTACAATTTTTTAATGTGCTCGTACGAGGTAATTTTTTTTGTTATCAAAATAGGGTTCCGCCAAGAAAATTATGATCATTTAGGGTCCCTTGGCAAAAAAAAATTGGGAACCTCTACTGTAGAGTGCAATGTTGCTGGGGAAGGTATCATGTCCGAAAGTTTCACGTTTCACGTTTCCTCGGCGTTCCCGTCCTAATCAAACTTTACGCTCCCCGGGCCGGGCAGGTGCGAGGCCGCCTTAATACGTGAGTTTTATTTATCGCCCTTTCCGTTTCCGTTCGGCGCGCGTTCCCAGAAACAAAATGGCCATTGGGCTCGCATTACGGTCAATTTCCGAACCCTTATTGGTCGCAGTAAATTAACCGGGAGCTGCACTTAGCTCCCAAAAGTACATTTAAACACGTCCAGCGTTTTGTTTACTCACACCCCGCGTGGGGCTGTTGGAGTTACCCTTATTTATGTTTGGAATGCTTTGAAACTTGTTCAATGTATTCTGTAAGGTCGCCTTGAGACACATGTATTGCCAAAGTTAATGATAATTATTCCGCAATATTCTGAAAAAAGTTAGAGGTCCAAGATTTTTTTTGTTAGAAATTAAACATTTTTGGCATTCCTACGTAAAAAAACGTGGCTGTGTAGTATACCTTGCGTTGGAACATAGCTAGACAGAATATGGAAATAGGAATATAGAAAATGGAAAGTACGAAAACAATTTCATTACCATAAAACACATAAGTTTGATCACAATTATAAGTATATATGTTTTATTTAATCACCAACGGCACTGAAAACAATCTTAACTAAAATAATCTTCTTCTCCTTTTTCCTCAGCCTCCTCTCTCTCATCTCTCACCATCGCATCGGCCCATCTCTTTTGAGGTCTTCCGACGCCTCTTTTATTTTCCAAAGGTCTCTACTTCAGAGCTCTGGGAGTCCATCTTGTAACATTTTTCCTTGCAACATGCCCTGCCCATTGCCATTTGGGCTTCGCTACTAGAATACTCTTCTTTGATTTGCAATAATGTCATACTAATCACTCGTCTGTGGAACGCCTTAAACGCTCTTAGAATATTCGCACGTGCGGGAGCGCACTTATTCACCATTAAACGATCGGTCGATACTCTCGCAATTTATTTCGCTTGCTACACTAAATTGACTCCAAATTTAATTTTTTTATTGATTTATCCCTCTCTTGAGAGTACTTGATATTGTGTGATTCACCAGAAAATCGTTTAAAAAGTCTTTTAAATTAGGACCGATTTTCAATAGAGGACATATGGGAGCAAGTTTGTTTTCAAAAAGCTTCAAATCTATTAAATTTTCACACAGACCTCAAAAATTAATAGCCCCCATATACACGTATTTTTTGGTACAAAAATGAAAACAAAATTAAGAATGTTATAAATCAACAAATAATAAAGAATTGCATTGTAGGTGAATAAGGTAAAGGAGACACAATATTACCGCGTTAGTGTGGAGTACGTGGGTTCCAAGGTTAACGTGGTATATCGTGCTACTTGTAATGGTTATTGGCAAACATTGCCAATTTTGACTATGTTATTTGAACCAATTACATCATCGCAAAGGCAGACACACTTGCCGAATCCCACACATTGAACCGAATACTCATTTTCGCCGTCAAAAAATAGTGAACTTTTCTTAAAATATGTATCTTATGTCTAAAAGGATCGTCTCAGACCCTTGTGATACTCCTAATGAAATAAGGGTCAGATATGGGGTAACCTGTATTCAAATTGTTGCTCAAGTAGTCCTTAAGCCATTTCTAAGGCGCTTCCTTTATTCCAAGTTTCCAAAGTTTTTATTATTATTATGTCTCTGTCGATCGTTTCAATGCTCTTTTAAAATTTAGGAGAACCATAATAGTCTATATATATCATAGATAAGGCTTTTTAATTTTATTATCAAAATTCTGCAATTTTTACCTATTCAAAAATGATTGCAATCGTTAAAAATTAATATATAAATCACGCAATTTTTTAAAAATATCATCCTCATCCTTGTTATTTAATATCATCATCATCATTCTTGGCACTACAACCCTTGGTGGGTCTTGGCCTCCTCAATAATTTTCCTCCACTCATCTCGGTCTAGTGCCAGCTCTCTCCAGTTTCGAAGCTCTAAGGCAGAGATAGCTTTGAGGACGTTGTCACTCCATCTTAGTTTCGGCCTTCCTAAGCTCCTTCGCCCTATTGGCCTTGAGTTCAGCAGGGACTTTGGTGCTCGGACATTCTCTCCACATGACCCACCCACTTATTTAATATATGATTCTTTAATTTACAATTAGTAAAGAAAGCTAATTGAATAGAATTTAGGAAGTTATTGGATATTGCCATAATGATATTTTTGAATATTGAAGAAATAATAGAGTCGCCTGCGTCTTTGTAAATTTATCAACATGAAGCATTTTTCATTTCATTGCCGATAAATCGGCGTTTATTGGCCAAGAATAGCTATTTGATAGCTTGATGCGTACCCATAATACACATAAATTAGGATAATACGTAACAAGCCTCTTGGCCACTACCTACCTCGCTAGATATATATAAATACCTCGTCTAAAGAAAGTAGCTTTTTGTAATATTTTATCTCCTTAGATCGACATCTAATATTTATTTAGAAAGCAAGTTCATACATTCAAATTGAAGAGCAAAAAATATTAAAATATATAAATATAAAAGTATTTTGCGAGATGCAGGAAATATGAAAATAAATCTATTTCACCAACATAAATGTTTTTACTCCCTTTCTTTTAACTCGTAGCGTCTGCTTGCTTGCTTTCTTGTCTGCCGAAAAAACTTTGGATCGATTTTTAACCGTTTTCCCGTAATCCAATCGAGCTGAAACTTTGCAGTAGACTCTAGGCGACGATAAAAATTATCTAACAAATTTTAGTTTTAAAAAAATTAATAATTATAGTATAATTTTTGATTTTTTAGTTAGTTTTTTTTTTAATAGTTAATCATTGCAATCGAGAGCTAAAAGACATGAGCCGAGCATAGTGTGGGTAGCTGTGTGCATTAATCAGACATTAATTTAAAAAAAGCAATTAGTAGATTGACGAAACTTCAGTGCAATTTACGGTCGGGTAATGTTACCCCCTCCTTCCGCCTGCGCCCCGTGGAAACTGGTCCCGAAAGCTATTACTCCACGCTGGAGGGTTTTTCAACCCTGGTCTGAACAGCCCTAATATTTTGTATATTTCAATTGAACTCTATGTTATCCTAATCCTAGCGAAGGTGAAGGTGGCTTGCGTTTATTATGAAACATAGCGAAATTCCTGCATACTAATTACTTCCTCTAATATAATATTGAATGTATATTTGCACTATATATAGTATAATAGGTTTATTTTAGTCTTTTCTGATTTTAACTGTAACTGGTTGCGGATATTTTATACGAACCGTATGTTTTTCCGAGAAACGATTCTCGAAGTTTCGTTGAATTCTTATTCAACGACATTACGAGGACGGCCTTTACCCGCGGAGGTAGAGGGCGGACTGATTACTGCTTCCGAGGGCGAAAATTATATGCACTTTGTTATGTTCACAAATTATATTCACTTCTTCTACGATAGAGGTCGCCAGTGTGCAATATGTAATAGTTAACTCTTGCATGCAGGAAGTACAACATAATTATTTCAGTCGAGAAAACAAAGTGTCTTACAATATTTAGACAACCTCAAAGATGTAAATTGGTTATAAACAATAAACCCATAGAACAGGTTATGAAATTAAAGTACCTTGGGGTGGAGATATCTAGCTACAGTGATCTTAACGAAGTCAAAGAGCAGACAAACAAAGCAGCGAATATATCTGGATGCTTAAGCTTAAGTATGGGCCAATAAGCCTATGCTAGTGGAAAGCAAAGTCATAGTATATAAAACATGCATAAGACCTATCATGACATACGGTATCGAAGCAAGAGCGGACACGGTGAGAACTAAACACCTCCTCAGAACTATCGAGCTGAAGACCCTAAGACCTATTGCTGGAAAGACCCTCAGAGACAGAGTACCCGATGCAGGAATCCGCAGAACCTGCGAAATACAAGACATTGTAAGATGGAGCAGGCAGAGAAGGCGTTTGTGGAGGACCATGTCGAGAGAATGGAGCAGACGAGATTTCCCAGAGCCATGATGCGCGGGATTCCAGAGGGACCCTCCAGGGAGAGATAAAGAGAGAGCTGGATGTCCTCATTTCAAGACCAGGACTGACCTGTCAACACAGATCAAGGATCTAACAAAAGAAGAAGAAGACTTATTAAATGTTCAGAAGAAGACTCACAAATGAAAAGGGATGAAAACAGAGAATGGTGATCCCGGGGAAGATAGGCGCAAACCGATTTTATATTTAGTAAACTACATTTGAAAAAAGCGCCCTCAGAAGAATGAATATTTAATTCCGTTGGACGAGGAAAAAGCCGTTTGGTGCGGATAGTTATCTGGCTAAAAGCCCTTCATCTAACGAAGATTTTTCTTATTTTATGCACTTACGTTGTTACGCTCGCGGAGCCGTGCGGATGTTTTAACCGGGAAACTATTTATAAATGTAATCAGACCGTTTCCTTATTACTCCGGAAAGATAAAAGATTGCATTTCTTGTCTTTTTATATCCCTATCTATTGAATCCTTTTGACGCACATAAAAAGAGAAACAAAACTGTGTTAGATACAATGTCACTGGACAAAATTTCCTACAAGTGACTCGAGAATATTCCACTTGTCTCTAGAACTTCTGATTCATGTCGTTTTTACCAGACTAATCACTATCATGGTACCTTCAAGTTTGTGTTTACTGGGGTATTATGCCGTGTTGTTACGACCTTTTGGGCCGACGTTTCGGATCCCATTGCAGGGTCCATTATCAGGGCTGATGTGTTGTTGTGAATGTTGGTGTTGTGGTTAAATATCGGCTTGCAATAGTGCCAAAGTCATGATGTGTTGTATACACACAACACAATACAGAAAACACAAACTTGAAGGTTCTAAGTGGCTATGAAAACCTAAGAACATTCTTAACTATCATGGTAGTTTCTTTTGTATTTTATCGTTGGTTAATATACGATTAAATTTCCTGTCAGTTTCTCTCATTTCTATGGTTTCTCGCGACTGTCAAACTTAAAACTGTTACGCCACGAGAGTTTCCACAAAATTTATTACTATATAAATAGACATGGATATATACAGTAAGCATTCTGTTGTAGACTAATATTTCAACCTCTGGTGAGACGATATAGGGGTCTGGTTTCGTGTCCCGGGAGACCAAAAAGTTAGTTCTGTTCTTCGTATCGCAAAGCTTAATTTTAGCGATAGCGCGGAATTCGCTTCCAAATGCTCCACAATAAACCTCTTCTTATGAGAGAAATTACTAAATAAATCAAGTACTAAAGATAATTTTTCATTAAAAGAAAGGTTGCAAAATTTTTCTTGTGCAGGTTTGGACTAATTACAAATAAAAATTAATTAAAAAATAGGTAATATATACATATATGCGATTGCAATAAATATATTAATCTGTTGTATTTTGCTATAACTTTGTGGTTATTCATTATGAATATAATTAAACTAGTTAACTTTGTTTACACCACTAAAATTTATTTGGTAAAACCAACCGGTTTCGGAATCGACGTTCCTTCGTCAGGGTATACTTAATACTATTATTAAGTTTATCCTGTACAGGGTATACTTAATACTTAATACTATTATTAAGTATTAAATATACCCTGACGAAGGAACGTCGTTTCCGAAACCGGTTGGTTTTACCAAATAAATTTTAGTGGTGTAAACAAAGTTAACTAGTTTAATTATAATATATTTATCTATTACAAATATAGGTTCAGTTAATGAAATGCCTTTGAGATGTTGCTGAGAAGGTGTTGAAGACATGTTGCTGAGAGGTGTTGAAGACATGTAATATTGCGTATACCATGGATAGCGAGATTCAATAGCAACTACAAAAACTAAGAATCGAGTAAAAACTCTCTTGTCTGACATGAAGATAGCCTGAAGAAACTTGTTGTGGTGGACCACGTCGAGAGTTGAAGAGGAAGAAGATCCCCCACTCAAAAAGTGGAAAAGCTTGAGGTGCTTTTCTGGTGACAGCGTCAAGTCATCTGTAAGATGTCGGGAAACAGAGAAAAATAGTCAAGAGGACGGTAGATCTTGAAGATCATGATCCTCAGCCATGGGAGACTGACTTGTTTGATGAGCAGAGAGCGATCGGTAATCGCCAACCAGGTTTCTGATGCATGGGTCAGCATGTTAGATAACGACCACTCACACTTACGACCGTTATCAAACGGAGATTAATTAAGAGTTATGTTAAATGAGATATAAAACACCGCGCAAGTGCGGAGTGCGTGTATTCCAAGGTCAATGCGATCTACCATACGTCATCCTCGATGCAACTATGGAATTTTGCATATTTTTTATGGTAAGCATATATTACTCGTTCGAACGAGTGTCAAGTGTTACATTACATTAAGTATTATTTGCTTTTTTGCTAAGTTTAAGTCACGAAGAATATATCCAAGTTTACGTTATTATCGGGTTGTGGTTATTAATCATTCTTAGGAGGGATGGAGAAAAAGCCAAGATATATTTTATAAAACTTGATGTAAAATAGGCTTCTAGATCTCAGGGATGTTTATATCTATCTGTGAAAGATTTTCAATTTCAATAAATTTATATTGATTGTTCAAAGAATATTTTTTCTTCTGAATGAAGTTTGAACTTTGTGGTGACATTATTATTAAAAAAAATTGTTTATATTATTTGTATAAATCTACTTATATTATTTGATTAATTACACCTACATGTTTCGGAAATACCTTTCCATCGTCAGGGTGCTATATATATGACAAAATATCAAAATGAATAATGTCTTTTGTTTTTTGTTTGTCTAAATTAATTGAAAATTTATTTTTAAATTTTATTGCTGAAGTTCTTGATTACTCGCAATTATTGGAAAAAATTTTAGAATTAGGCTAGAGTTAAATTTAATTGATTATTAATATTTTGTTTACCATTACATGCTTTACTAATTTTTAATGATTCTAAATTATTCAATTCCAGACCAAAATTATTTATGTGTAAAATAGAAAGACCTAAATTTTTATCAAAACCGTGATCATTTTCTAATAAATGGTTTGAAAATTCAGAAAAACCATGATTATTCGGACATCTCAAATGCTTTTTTACTCTTACATTAAAATTCCGACAGGTTTTTCCAATATAAAACGCTGTACAATCTTTACACGACAGTATAAAAACACCTGAATTGTTAAATATATTATCTTTATCTTTATGACAATTTATGAGGAGATTTCCTAAATTATTATTTGTATAAAATGCAGGTCTAATATTTTTGGTAGATATTTTGAAATTTAATTTATCCTGACAATGGAAAGGTATTTCAGAAACATGTAGGTGTAATTAATCAAAAAATATAAGTAGATTTATACAAATAATACAACCAAAATTTTTATTAATGTCAATCTATAATACAATGTTGCTGAATCAATAGAATTTTTTATTTACATTGATCAAATTACCAAGAAGCGACATAAAACCATTTCAAAAACTTTAATTTAATTTAATTAATTACCTAATAACGAGGGAAAAGCTCGAAGTATTCAGAGACACATGTAGACGAACGCGAGTTATGTAGTGAACACTTCCTAATATTATATTGTGTAGAATAACAGCGAGCTTTCAAAACATTTAATGTTTGAATTAGGGGATGAATAATCTACCTGAACACCTTAATTGAAAACCGTAATTAGTACCTCTCCTCCCGATAGGAGTGAAGGGTGCGCTGTATTTTACAAGTGTAATATGATTAACTGGAGGGAGCGGCTCCCCGGGGATCATCTAAACAACTAAAGGGAATGAAACTTTAAACGTAGGCTGGCTTCCCTACACAAGTGTACGAATAATATTTATTCAGCGTTGTACTCCCGGGAGATATGACAATTTGGAGTAATTCAATAGTGATGTTATTGCTTGTGCTGTCGTCGGGTGGGGTGGGTCGTGTTACTTTTTAAATATGTTTTAAGTAACGTTCTTCAAAGACAAACAAATGGTTTGTATTAATAACCAGGAAAAACTTTCTGTAGTTCACAATTTGTTGAATTATCAATTGTCATGTTTCGGTGCCAATGGTCCCTTCATCGGGTTACGACGTAGACGATTGAAATTTGAAGTATAAACATGTGGAAGTTTCATTAATATTATAATTAAGAACTAATGTGAAAAGAAATTTAAAAGGTTAATATTTGAAAAAAAGAATTTGGTTATAATATTTAATTTGTAGGTTTCAATTTGGAAGATATATGTATACAACATTAAAAAATTTGATTATATGTAGATGTTCTTACTGTGTAATTGATGAACGTTGCATTGTGTATAATGAGCATTTAAGTCAGCTCATACAGGTTGTAAGCGATACATGTTTCTCATATAAATTGCTTTATATCTGTGTGACTTCTATAATTAATATTATTTAACTGTAAATGGTTTCAGATATTTTATACAAACCGTATGTTTTTCCGAGAGACAATTCTCGACGTTTCGTTGAAGTCGTATTGAACGTCATCAGGAGAACGACCTATGCCCGCGGAGGTATAGGGCGGACTGATTAAAGTTTCCGTGTCCGGGGGCGTAAATTATATGCACATTGTTGTGGAGTGTACGTTTATTAATAATCTTAATTATTATTATTTATACCCGTCTCTCCGTCAGGAAAAATCATGATTATTCTGACGAAGAGACGGGTACGTCTCGAAACCGGTAGTTTAAAAAGTCTCCTTAAGAGGTAATATGCTAACATGTTGTTGTCTTAATTAATGCCTAGAAGGTTTGCTTTTCACCCTATCCACTAGTATCTTTTTGCTCATGGTAATGTATTGCTCGTACTGTAGTTCTTTGTAAAACACATTGTATTGGTACATTGTGAGAAGGAGTAAATTATATGTTCGTGATACAAATGATGCTTTCACAGTAATAGGAGTGTGAGTTGTAAGATGAGGTGGTGCGCCCAAAATCTGACCTACTTTCGTGTACGTGCTTATTCTTGTTTGGTTGTTTACAATGAGGCAGATAGTAATGACAGAGGTAAATAGAACAAGAAACAATACTAGCGATTTGTCACTGAATGTATTAAAATTTAATGACAAATAATAAATGATGCAGAATTACTGTTGGATAAGTTGGAAGTAAATTGAATATTATAAATAACCAGGTACTTTTTACTAATAGTTATCTTTTAAATTTGTTTTTATGTTAGTAATGAATTATTTATTATTAATATTTAAAGCATTAACCTTATGTTTAGACATTATAACAGAGTGTTTGTTAAATTTGTATAAATCTCTACCAGATTTTAGGTCTACCGGTTTCGAGACGTACCCGTGTCTTCGTCAGGACCAACACTACACTACTCTGTACACAACAATATACACCACAACCATAGTATTGTTAACTTATCACCAATATTTATCACATGCATGTTAATCTTGTCAAGAACAGGCATGCACTAACTAGCCTACAGAACAATCAGGAATCTACGAGGGAGAGAGAGTGAGAGGGGGCGGGGTCTAAAGTGGGTGTTACCAAATCTTTTGTGAAAATTGATTTGGTTATTTATTAGAGGTGCTTTATTATTCATCGCTTCCCTAATGTTAAAATTTTTCTAAACTATTTAATTTTAAATCTTTATTATTGGTATTTTATATTTTCACCCCTGTTTTTGAGTCACATTTATGATTACTTTCTATGAGTGGTTTGCAAATTCGGAAAAATTGTTGGTCCTGACGAAGAGACGGGTACGTCTCGAAACCGGTAGGCCTCAAATCTGGTAGTGGTTTATACAAATTTAACTAACACTTAATTATTTGTTCATTTTTAATGTATTATTTTTATATTTTTACTGTCTATACTTCGATTTTTTATTATTTTTTATTTGTTTGTATACTTACGAAGGGAACATCTATTCTGAAACATGATATTTTTAACATATAAGTAGAGAAAACATAATATTTTTTATTAATTATACTTATAATGTCGCCACAAAATCATTTTGTTTTTTTTAATGACATATTTTTTTGTAAAATCAATAATTATTTCATCGTTGTAATTATCTAGGGCATAAATTTTATTATTATACACTAAAATTTCATTAAAATGCCAGCCGACTTAATTATGAGCTGGGCGGTCTATCGTTAAATTAGCATTTTTCACGGATATAGCTCCATGGACACATTTGATTGACCTACCCTTTAATATTTACTCATGGGACAATACAGCACGCCACTGTAGTCGCGTATAAAATTAGGGGGATGATCGATAAATGATCGCGCCCCATTTTATTGGTACCGCGGAAAGCCTTTGTTTAAAAACGAGCAATCGGCTGTGCTTACACTATTTTAATAATAATACGAAAAGTTTACAGTTTTGCATTTCAAATTTTTTTATATATCGTCGCTGTGTATATAATTAAGCCTATGTGCCGTTTTAGTATATTCTGAAATAAACGAATAAAACTGTTTAAAAAAAAATAATTGCACAGTCTAGATTTATAAAAAATATTTTAAATAATTACCAGGCAGACTTGCCAGATGAACGGTAATTTTTTTTTAAGTAAATCTCTATTATTTATATGAAAAATTGAAAAATCTGAGAATGTATTAAACGGCACGTAGGCTTAATTATATATATAGCGACGATATATTCAAGAACACATTCCTATTTGTGAAGTTGTAATTTTTCAGAACAAAGTTCTGTGAAATTTTAAAACCAAATTAATCATTTAATTAGAAAGACATACAGAAAAATCCAATTCACGAAAAAATATTAGGTTACTTCCGGGATTTGAACCCAGGTCATTTCCTTCCGGGGCTGGTGCTCTAACCACTAAGCTATAGTAGCCCTCTACGTTTCCGTGAATATGTCGACCTTATATGTAATTCTCATTTTACTAATTGATTAATTTTTATTTTTGTCGCCTAATTTATTATAGCCTAATAATAATTAATTATTATAGCCTAATATTTTTTCGTGAATTCGATTTTTCCAATTGATTGATTAATTTGGTTTCAAATTTTTTTATTCCATATATGATTTGGCCCTATGCGATTTCTTTTTGATACCAAACATGAAAAAATGGCTTGGCTGAAAATAATTGGCGAAAAAGTCATCGCCAAAATAGTTATCATGCTGAGTTTGAGAAATCAAATGGTCACGGGAGGTGGCTTTGGTGAGTAAATGAAAACTCTGGAAAATAAATTTAGTTCATTTAATTTATTAATTCGCTAAATGTCTCCCGTATATTTCACACACTTATTATGTACTTACTGTTTTTAATTCGCACTAATTAACTCTGTTCCTATTGCTTTGATCACGTCCTAGTAAACTCCGTTCAATGTTCGTACTTAGAAACTTCTCGCCCTGGTATTTATTACCACTGGTATCACTAACACTGCGCTCGCTCGCTTCTAATATCGCATGTTGTAATAATACCGTCACGAATCACTGATCACACTGGTTCTAACGTAGAGATGTAGCACTTGTTATCGTCACTAAATGCATTCATTCCGTCGCGTGCATCTAAAAGTGAATTTCTTCGAGATGTTTCGAGAGGCTTGTGGATCTTTCCAGAATTTAAAACAGACGAGTCCAGAATGGTGAGCATGCGTGGCTTAAAAAAATTGGAATCTCGCTGGACTAAAGCCGGCGCCACACTGCGCGGATCTTCCGTCGGCGATCTTACGCGGGGGAATGCCGCTACCATTTCTTTCCACATAGTATGCGCTTATCAAATACACTGCGCGGATGATCAGTTGATTTATTTACTTTGCCGATTTGACGCGAGTAAGTTCGACAACAGAATATTCGCACAGTGTGGCGCTGGCCTTATTTCAGCGTTATTCCATAATTTTGGCTTTGGTACGCTGTCCAGCATAGTACTTCAAAAATTTGTTATTTTTTTCACTTGCTATTAAAATCCACGTTAATGTTCCATAAAAGCAGATTTCATTTGAAAAGGTGATGACCCTAACAAAGAAAAGTGTGGAAAAGCTCAGATGCACGCAACGATCCATGGGGAGATCCATGCTTGGTGTTAGCGTGAGAGGTGATGAAAAATGATGAAATTAGGCGCAGAACTAGAGTAGTGAATATCGTGGATCTTGTAGCAAAGCTAAAATGGCAATGAGCAGAGCATATTGCAACGCAGGATGCCAAAGATGCACTTTCAGATTTCTGAAGTGGAGACCTTGGGAGAATAAAAGAGGGGTTGTAAGACTTCAAAAAGGATGAGCCGACGATATAGTCGTTGTGGGGAGGAAGAAATTGATATAAGAAGCCAACAATAGAGAAGAATGGAAGGATATGAAAGAGGCCTATATCCAAGAGTGGATAGATGAAGGCTGAATAAGAGGAAGAAGAGAAGACGAAGCAGACGGCGAACACAAGAGACTTTACTAAGAAGATATATTTTTCTTTCTAAGACTGCAGTTGCAAGACAGCACTGACCATCCATTGACATTGGGTCGTGGTCCAGTCTACCAGGTACTCAACTACCTCTTTCAGATTTTATTTTTATTAACGTTTCAATGCTGAAATTTTATGTCGTATTCTGAAGTCCTACGTATTTAAATTCTTCATACTTCCCGTCACTTGCCATCATTAACCCGGCTATTTCTATGCTTTAACTGTTTTTATGATACTTCACTTGTTATAATTAAAGAAAATACCATCAAATTATTTAAATGATAAACATTTACTGAGCATACAACAGAAATGTTGTTTAATAATATTTTTATTTCACCATTAAAATAAAGGCTGTTGATACAGCCGAAAAATAAAACAAAATTAAAACGTTAAGTATAAATGTCTTTCACAAATAAAAACAACAAACAAAATTAAATCTAAAATACGTAATAATAAATTATTATTACGCAATGTTTTGAACAAGGGCGTTAGGTAATATAAAACAAAATATTTTGTTAATCTTTTTTGTACGGCCATTGTCGAATAAACAATGTGTAATGGGAGGAGATAATTGGGAAAGATAAATACACAAAAATACGTTCTACCCTTTCCCAAAACTCACCCTTATTTTGCACCCCACCGTATTGATTTCAGAAGTGAGGTGCCCTGCGTAGTTAGCGCCTACCAGACCTCTAATATTTTTTTAAAAGTAATATATCAAGCTTTTAATATTTTTTCGAAATATTTATCATTTGAGGTATATAAAAACAGAACCGACATTATGAAATAGACGTGGTTGGATAAAAGTATTAAGAACTGAATTTTCAGTCTGAGCGGAGATATGTAATTTATTTATTTTTTTATTTATTGTTTATTTACATTTATATTAGTTAATACAAGATACTAATAACTGCCACACTAAGTAAAAACCTGTTCTGTGGCAGTTATTCTCATATGGTATTTATGTAATAATAAAAATGACAATTAAAGAATCTAGATCTAAAAGAAAATAAAAAGAAAAGATAATATACGTACAAAATCAAGATAAGAATTTAAAGTAAATCATAGGAATACCTTAATCTAAGAGAAAAGAAAAAGAAAAGAAAATACACATACACAATTAAGATAAGAATTTAAGTAGTTACAAAAATAAATATTATATTATAGTATACTTTAAATTATATTAATCAGTTTTTGCCAATTCAGAGGTCAAGGACGGATCACTTCTTCAGCGTACCTTCTACCTGATATTTTTATAAACTCGGTAATATGATGTTTAAAAGGTTTGTGTAGATGATAAAAAAAAAAAGATGTCATGTTTTTAATAGCAGTTAGGTAAAACTGTCACTATCGCCATTTCATTTTCAAACAATCCTTGTATTATATTACTTATTCAATTACATAATGGCAGCTTTTTTTGATATTTTGGCCATATCACTTAACTTATCGAATCTCAAAGAAAATCATATACGTATTAAGAAATAAAATATCTAAAATATTATAGAATACGCATTTTTAATTTGGTGAGGCTTTGTTAAATTGTATATATTTTTATTTACTCTCAATTTTATAAAAAACGTTATTTCCATATCAGATATATGACATTTTCCATATTTTCCATATAGTCCGTTTCGGAAAAAAGTGCGTCAGAGAAAATTGCATCTCAGTCACGCAGAGGAACTCCACGGGAATGAACATTTTTTTATTTTATTTATTTAATAGATAATGCATATGATTTCTTTTATAACTATGTTAACTAGCAAATATTAACAATCAAAATATTATTATATGCTATACCTCACCAAAGTGAATTAAGATTCTTGTATGTGGTGAGGGATAATCACATACAATCATATTGATAGCGCAATCTAATTTAACAAGCAATGAGAATTAGATAATATACCATTTATCTAATATATCGAAATTTTTTGAATAAACAGCCAAAAAGAGACTAAATACAATCACAAAAGCCAACTCTACAATAAATGAGAATCAATTCGGGTTCACCCGGGGAATATGCACACAAGACGCAACATCCACCATTATACAAAGTAATTTGGACAAATAAATTAACTGCAAAACATGAGCAGACATTTTTTTTTAAATTTTCATTCAAAATAATAGTTAAATAAGAATAAAAATCTTCTATTGAAAAATCTCATAACTTATTTCTAAATATCAGGCTACAGGGGTGGCAAAATAAGCAATTACAAATTATAAACTGAAAACAAGAATATAATAAAACACTAAGTGCCAAGAATAAGTGTATAGATTTGTACTATATGCTTTCGGCAATACATTAAATGCTGCACTGAAATCCTATCTGTGTTAATTTCCTAGTTATAAAAGAATGCATATCAAACAAGTGCCGCGTAATTTTTTTATAAATCATCAGTATATATATTAGGTCCTTACATATGAAATTGACGTTTTGCCGTACTGGCAAATTTGATCTCAAATATCTTCTCTTTGGTTAGGAATTCCAAATCCAAATTTATACAGCTATTTACTCATGTATTTGTGTTTTGAAAATTATAATTCATTTGTTTTTTCCTCAATTGTTTTTTTCTTTACGTCACTCAGTTTACAAAATGAAAAACTTGAAATATCGCGTTATTTACGAGTACGAGTTCCACCGTGGCACCAGTGCTGCAGAAACGGCTCGAAGGATTAATGATGTGTATGGCGACGGTGCCGCAAAAGAAAACACAGTGCGTTTTTGGTTCCAACTTTTTCGTTCTGGAAATTTCGACCTGCAGAACAAGCCCCGTGGACGGCCGGAGACCAAAGTTGATAATGAAGAATTGAAGGCTATTGTGGAAGCGGATCCATCGCAAACCCCATCCGAGTTAGCTGCAGGCTGCGGTGTTAGTGATAAAACTGTTTTAATCCACTTGAAGCACATTGGTAAGGTGAAAAAGCTTGAAAGGTGGGTACCTCACGAATTGAGTGAAGCAAATCAACAAACGCGAGTTACTTGTGAGCGTTTGGTGGACTAGTGCTGGTGTCGTTCACTACAGCTTTCTTAAATCTGGCCAGACGGTTACGGCAGATGTCTATTGTCAGCAACTGCAAACCATGATGGAAAAGCTAGCTGCTAAACAACCGAGGCTGGTTAATCGCTCTAGGCCACTGCTGCTTCATGATAACGCTAGACCACACACTGCACAACAGACGGCTACCAAATTAGAGGAGCTTCAATTGGAATGTCTAAGACAGCCACCGTACTCTCCGGACCTTGCCCCAACAGATTACCATTTTTTTCGAAATTTGGATAACTTCTTGCAAAGGAAAAAATTCAACTCCGATGGGGAAGTCCAAACCGCCTTCAAAGATTTTATTGATTCCCTTCCGAATGGTTTTTTTAGTAAAGGGATCGATGAACTACCTATGAGATGGCAAAAGTGCATAGATAGCAATGGTACATACTTTGATTAAATAAATATATTATAATAAAAAAAAATCGACTTTATGTTCCTCCCATACTAAACGTCAATTTCATATGTAAGGACCTAATATATAAAAAGAAACCTGCGTTTCCCTACCCGCCAAGTTTTCTCCACAACCAGCCACAACTATCCACCGGTAGTTATGGTGGTGGATAGCCCTTGGTGTCACATCGAAAATATGAGAGTTTGGTGGCGGTGACTGTGCGCGGGTGGGAGTGGGTGAAGAAAATGTGCTTTCTAGCACATTGTTTTGTTATGGGAAGGCCGCAAATGCTTCAGATTGTTTCAAAATAGGCGTGCCGACTGTGTCGGTTAGTCTAGAAGGTTCTGGAAAAACCTGCTCTAGAAAATTCAGGAAGGAGAAGGTTTTAGAAAATTCTCGAAAATTCTATAAGGTTCTAAACTGAGTGGCGGAATGTGTCGGTGTGTCTAGAAGGTTCATGTACATTCGATAAATTTCTTGAAAGTTCTGGAAGGAGAATATTCCAGAAGGTTCGCGAAAGTTCTGACGATCCAAACAGTGTACTAAAAATCAACGTGTGCGAAGCTGCGTGGGCACAGCTAGTAAGGTACTAAATGTTTTAAACTTGAAGCCTATTTTTATTTTATTTATTTATTTCAGGAAAAGTTAACAGCAAATCTTAAATGAACATACAAGAGGTAAATAATAGTAAATTATGCCAATTCTAAACTTTTCACTTTAAATTAATTATTAATATATTAGCAAAGTATGGCATTGTGACAATTTATGGTTTCATTATATATTGATAACGGGGGGAGGGGAAGGACGGAGTGGGATGTAGGATTAGGATAAAGGAAAAACCTTCCTGAAGGTGTGAGGTTTGTATTACTAAATCGTATATATTAATAAGATTATATTAACTATAGGCTTCAAAATCTGTTTATCTAATTTAAAACTCGTTTTCGAATTAAGAAAATTTAGCGGAAAACCAAAACTGACAGTCCTTGTAAATTTTCGTCGACGAAAAGTCCTGTAAAATCAAATAAAATAAGAAAAGTTTAATGTTTTTTTATTTTGTAGTTGTGTTCTGAGCGCTATCGTCGGCGCGCAGTTGTCGTGGTTGTACTGCGTATATATTCCTATTACTTTACAAACACTAGTCCTGTGTGCACTTATTTCGTGCCTGTAAGTAGTGAGGGATGTTTTCGAGTTCTGTTTGTGTAACCTACAACGGGTATTTATAAATATCGCTTCTTTGACAAGCCGTGCGTGCCGATTTCCGGTCTGCCAAGCTTCCGTGTGAAGTCCGCTGCATGTCCGGCGGGATCGGTGGGCCGGCCGAGTGTGCAACTCACCACGTCTCAGTCCTGAAGATGAAAACTGCTTTGCGCTTCAAACGACCTGGTTTCATTTTATTTAGGTATCCATCTGATCTTCAGGCAACAAATACTGTATAATTTATAATGTATAAAGATACAGCTGAATATTTGCATTAATCTATGTTTTTATATATAAACTAGCTGTGCCCGCGTGGCTTCGCACCCGTAGATTTTTAGTAACTTTTATTCATATTTTATCAATTTGTGTATTAACCTTAGTATATAGATATTTGTTATTGGAACTTTTTTAAATAACTTTTTGAGTTCTATTACTTATCTAGTATTTAATATCTCTTACCGATAAGGCAGCGTTCGTAAAAAACGCATCGCTCGACCATTTTTTCGTTGACTTTAGTTCTTAAATAGGTCACCACGAAAATTTATGAAATTGGACGAATGGTTTCAGAAATTCCCTCTTTGTTTATATATTAGTAAATGTAATATCAGTTGAATACTGGAAATGAATAACTGCCATAAATTTCGTTTTAATGTACAACGTAAAAAGCGAACACAGTCTTTTTCGATATTTATGTGCTATTTTACACACTCTTCCACTAATATTTTCAAGACTACTACAAGCCACGCCGGTTCTTTACGTGATTTAGTCATCAGACATAATAATTTAGTTGTCTGTCCGTCCGTTTGCCTGTCTGTCCCCGTAACTTCGTGTAACGTCCGTAATTTCGTTCGAACCCCGGGCCACCAATACCGAACCGGACGTTCAACGCATGTTGCTACGGCCGCTACTCCGTGGAGCGTCAAAAGGATGCTATAAATATTATATATACTATGACTTGGCAAAGACGCGAAGCAATGTTCCGTCATTTTTGACGGGTTGCAGCTAGTTTTTATACTAAATACTATAAAATACTCATGCCTTATTTTTAAAAAAATGACCGCATATGCGTTCCCATATTACTAGGAAATTAATACAGATAGGACATCAATGCAGTGTTTAATGTATTGGCAAAGGCATATAGTACTTCTCTGTATGCTTATTCTTGGCACTTAGTGCTTTATTCTTTTCCAGTATTCAGTTTACGATTTTTAATGTCATCGTTTCATCTCACTCTATTTCCCGAGCAGCGTTTGAGCTGTTGTCCGACAACTATGTATCTCCTCATCCCGCCAGCCCCGGCTGGTTATAAAGTGCTTCCAGGAATCGCCGGAGGTAATCCCTCCGCGCTGGTCTGCAGAAAATTACTGTCTGTTTGAAGAGGACAGCTATTGCGGCATTGTGCAACGCGCCTAATCCCTTAAGCACTGGGATGCTGTGCAGCATCATTAATGCGGCGCTACTATTGCAGCCGCGGGTAGGGGCGGAGAGATGCACTCGCAAACCGCATTCTCTCTTCTCTGACAGACAAGCTTCGCCTCGCAATCAATTCACGCTGTTTGATTAGTTGAAACTTTTGTAAATCTTAATATTATGTATATAAATAAAGTCAAATAAAAGATTTTATTTCTTTACGATAAAATAAAATACAATGCAATTGAAATTCAAAAATAGGTCATTCATGGGATATAAAAGCAGAGGTAGCAATATCAAAAAAAATTAGTGCAGTTATTGAGGATTACTAATGTAGGGGAAAGGCGTACAAAATAATATACTAGTTATTAAATCAGTCATCAAATCTTTATTTATTATTAATATTGAACATTTTAATTAACAATGTATTCTTTGGTTCATTACCTAATTAGAATTATAGAGATCAATCAACTAAATACAAAAACAATAGAATTACTAAACATTTTTAAAAACTTGAACAAAAACCGTTTTCTCCGCCCTAGGTGGGTAAAATGACACATGTGGGGTGGACAAAATGACATACCAAGATTGTTATAAAAATCAGTCGATTACATGCAGAGTTCACACATAAAACATTTTGTCTTTTTCGGATCATCTGCACATGATGCATAGGCCCATTTCTCACAGGTCAAGCACATTAGCCAGACATCTTTTGGCTTGGACCTGCAGTAAAGGTCATTACAATAAATACAAGGACAATCTTTATCATCATCCCCGACTTCAGTATGAGTTTGTAAGGAGAGAAATCATTTTCACTGTCGGAACTAGAATCCAAATATTTTGAGACCTTTCGCGTGTTTTTCTTTGAAACAGGTGAAGGAGCGGATTTTGCTTTTGCTTCTTCTATATTTGGCGTTGAGGTTAATAATAATATTGTTGGTTTCTTACGTGGTTTTCTTTTTCCTTGTCCTGCCACATACATTCCTTTCGGCACTGCAGATAACACGCTGACTGGAACATTAATATTAATGTCTCGGAGTACATTGGATGTTGTGACATAGTATGCCATTTTACCCGAACAAGATGTATGCCATTTTGTCCGCCTAATAGCCTTCAAATGTAGAAAATAATAACAGAAAGTGTACGCAAAATTTTGAGTCATCAAAAGTTTATCGAAGTAATTTAATCTATTTGTAATCAAATTACGACAATCACAATAAATGAACGTTAAAAAATACTTACTTTTACGAGAAAGGAAATCTATCTGCTTGAAACTCGTCACTGCAAAAATCAAACAAACGCACGTCCGCACCAAACGGCCCAACGGACGCGACTGGCGCCACCACAGGTTACGACCTGTTACTATGTGGTTCTTTATAGGAATGCATGACAAAGTTTACGTTAGCGGTTTCGGAGAAAAGTAGGTGTGCCATTTGACCCGCCTATGTCATTATGTATGCCTCTCCCCTACAATATATAGTCCCTTTGGAGGTAAAGCACACTAATTGAGATTGGAATAGTTTTGAGATATTGGGGTAACATTCAAAATATGATATTAAAATTATTGAAAATGTTCAAATTATGAGTTCTGTCACTAAATTGCAATAAAAAGACATGGAATATTCACTTACTGTTTTTTACCTGGAATACAAAAAATGATTTTCACCTGGAATGGAAAAAATATGAATGTTTGTATTCATAACTCATTTTGTCCAATACTGCGTTTAGTGAGTTTTACTAAATTACTATCTAAAGGGACGATACTGAATTCGAGATCGAAAACATAGACTATAAATTTATAGAAAACATGATTTTGAAAGTGATAGCTGCATAAAATTAAAAATTCAGTACATTTTAAATAAGTAATCCTCAGTTTAATCCATTGAAACCATTTTTTTTAAATTTCTGGATATTTTTTGGATAGCCATTGGACATACATTCCACAATACATACGATAAAAATAAAATCATGTAAAAAGGTTTTGCTAGTGTACTAAAACAGAAAATACATTATAATTTAAAGTTTCAAATAAGTCATTTATGATAAAGGAAAGTAAATTTCTTATCCTGAAGAAGGGAGCATCGCTTTCGAAATATGTAGAATTATTGTTATAAAAATAAATCGAATTTACAGCAGAGTATTTATTATTTATCGTAATTTATAAAATGGTGCTGAAAAGTGAATTTGAGAAAATAGACGAAACCATGCCTAATTTTCTAAACATTTGCACTTGATGACGAAACGAACTGAACCTCTCGATTTTCTTCTTCTTCTTTTAAGTGCTCGATGATTTTTAATTAATTGATAAGATGTCTGTTTATATAAGAAACATTCGCTTACTTACGTTTTTTGAGTACTTTGAGACGTGTTATCTTACAAATAAGCTACATTTAAAAAATTAACGTTAATGCTTATAAGCTTTTAATGAAAGCACATTTAATTTTGGCAATTTTTACGAAAAATATTTTATTGATGAAAACAATTTGGATAATACATTTAAATGAAAGAAAATTAGATAAAATACTTAAAAACGTATTAATGGCAACAACCTGTCCATTAAAACATATATTGTCGCCAACGGGACTAGATTCCAGGATATTATACTTAATTCCGGCAGTGGCTATATTTTTCTTTGTTTTTCTTAATTAATTTTATATAAATATTTTTATTTATATGAATGAGTCATTAAATGGTATTTAAAACATCATAGAATCTTTGGTATTTAGACAGAGTGGTTGATAAAAGAAGAAAATGAAAATATATTTTTATTCAGTTTTTGGATACTGCTGTTAGCATTACAACACTAAATTGGCATCGAATTGTTTGAGTTACCGAAGGGTGAAAATTTACCAAGCATGTTGACTATAATTATTTTATTACGTGAATGTGGATAAAGAAAATGGTGATGATGATAGAATGCCCGCTTTTACCCAACAGAATCAAACGTAACTTCCAGAATAAATGTTTTAGAATACATATTTTTATATTATTTTTTGAAGAACGTAACCTAATCTCACTAAAGTTAATCTAACCTCCTAAAGCTTACCTAAACTAACCTTTAACAATAATATGATTTAAACAAGGTTTAACTTCAAGGCTCTACCGCAAGGCTTTTCCGGTCAATAAATATTGAACACGACTCCTCGGATATCGCTTCCGTAATAAAATTGTATCCCAGGATGTGCCGTGCTCGCTGCATTGCGTCTGTCACGTCAGCACATGTGTTCAGCAGCTTAGAAGGAGGCTCCGTCCTACATACATTATGGATGTACAATATGAACGTGTACACTTGAACGCGTCTAACGGCTCAATTTTTGCACCAGGGCGGATACGAGCGGCATATAATTTAATGCCAAGAATATTTCGTTCGAAGGTGTGTTTTATCCACTGTTATAACAGAGTCCATAAATTTCAATTTCAAATATGTTTGAGACAGCATTTTCGCGTATATATTTTTCCGTAAATATGTTAAAAAATATTAAATAAGGTTTTTTAAAATAATTTATATACATATATTTACCCTAAGGCAAAAAATGAAAATAAACAATGGCGTTGAATTTTATTTGTAAACAATAATTTCTCGTAAATTATAACTAAAAATATATCTTACACGTACAATTCATCCGGCTTTTTATACTAACAAACAGGAAAAAAAACATTATTTATAACAAAGCGATAATCTTGCCTTAAAATCAGGTATTTATAATCTTATGCGTAAGATTGTAATTATTATTATATTAGAAAAACTACTACTAACTTTTAAATAAGGGATAAAATATATCTCAGAGCTCTAAATAGCAATAATGACTCTGAATTTCCAAGCATTTTATAAAAATATCACCAAGCATTTGATGTTAATAAAGGAGTTCAAATTATTGCAAAGAGATTATAAAGTTTTTCAGATACAATTTATAAGAAATCCTCTATTAAATATTTTCAGTCATCTAATCATACTTGAAGCATAGAATTAAAAGAATACGAGGAAACCGATTTAGCATTAAAACAATGCCAATTTGTAGGCATTGTTTTAATGCTAAATCGGTCGATGCGTATTACTTCTTCTATTGCTTCTTTGATCTTTCTTTTAGCTTTGTAACATCAACTTGGTTACATTTATTTTGCAATCGCTTTCCTGTTAATCTCGAATCATGCATAATAAATCAATGAATGTGAATTTACACTTCACATTTTATACTAAAAGTGTATACCTCACGACGTAAACATGAACAGCGGAAGATTCCCGGAAAGAACATAGGAAGAAGGGTAGGGTCGGACTTCTTCTTTCACTTCACACTGGTTTCCGTTCTACCATCACCATCTACAACTAATCGGCAGCCTGGAAGAAATTTTCAAATGGCAATGGTTTCATTCTAGTGATGAGTCCGCTCTGTACTCACTACTACAATGTAGTACTACATTACATTGAAGTGCACACTTCGCACATTTTGTAGTGTAGTGCATACTACAAACTACAAACACCAAAGTTATTGAAAGTATAAACTTCAAATAGTACACTTCATTTCAAAGCGAACACTACAAAGTACACACGCTTCAAAGTCGAAAGTATGAGAAAAATACTTTAAATAGTGCATTTTTTACGTGAAATTTTTGGGATGTTGATGTAGATAAATGAAGAAATCTCTGGAAACTGTAACAACCCCCCCCCCCCACGGTTTGAAAATTTTTTAGAATCGAATGAAGAAATCTGGCTGGCAACCTTTTTTTTTTTAGGGTCGCCAAATTTTTATTTGGGAAAAAAATATTTACTTCACTAGTACTAGTCAATTTTGTAGTACAATTACTTCATTTCATTACTTCACTTCATATCGTAGTACTACAATTACTTCACTTGATTTAATAATTCAATGTAAATATCATTATTATCAATAAATTACCGATCAATACGTAAACCTGGATTTGTACCAAAGCTAACTTCTTCAATACTGTACTTTGGACCACTCTGTACACTTATATTGAAATACGCTGTGCCCTAAAGTAAGTCGGCGGTAAATAACATTGTGTATCGTTAACTCTGACACAAAATACGTCTTCTTTAAAAAAAAAAACTACACAAAAAGTTTAGATCGCCTATTAAACTTGTAATTGAATTGTCTGCCTTATAAAAGTTCCATTGTTTCAGTCACAATCCCTCCGGCTTAGTATATTAAAATTCAGACTCGCAAAAACAAAACAATCTTCTTTGGGCTGTTCTCATTAAAATGTTATGTTTTATTTCGCTTCCGATGGACCCACAAACGAGCCGGCGAACAAAAAACTCGGATCTGTCACGAGAAGTTATTTCGAAATAATAACCGAGAGAAACAATGCCAGAAGAAACAATATTCCTAAGAAATAATCTTCGGTGTCTTTGAGTCATTAAGGGTTTCTTGGTGTATTTATTTAACCAACTGTAACAATTCCGTGATGCTGAAGGGAGAATCACAATAAATAGCATGCCAAGATATGAAAGAAAAGATCCTTTAAGTCAGATGAAGAAAGCTGTACTTAAATTCATTCTACGTTAAACTGTTTTGAGCTCGCATCGTAATACGTACCAACTCCGCCCGTGGTTCAACAGAATTAAACAATATATTATGAGGTCTTAAAAAGTTATTAAAGTAAAATAAAATACTTAATAGTTATTTGATACAATGTCCCCTTTCCCCTTCTAAATCGACACTCTTAGACCAACGTATTTTCCATTGCAGAAAGAAATTTTCAATTCTCCGTGAGACTGTTTATATTATGTGTCGAAATTTCTAAATTCAACAGAGTCAAAATAGATTGGAAGTCCAAGATCAGTATACTGGAAGAAATATATAGCACACTGCAAAACATGGATATGCATACTTAATCTAATATTTCTTTTTCTATATCTTACTCATTTAATCTAATGTCTTACACTAACGATTTCATTAATAAAAGATATATACATGTATGACAATGCCCCCACTTTTAAACACGAGAATAAATTCTCATTTAAAAGTGGGTAAGCGTGTAATATAAATGTGTATTAATTAAATTATATTAAATACTCTTAAGTTTGCACATAAATGTAAATGTAAATGTAAAAAAATGGTAAACCAAATAAATTTTAATAAAAAAAATATGTAGTGCATACAGCGCTTTTAAGGAATGAATGGGGCTTTGCAGCTTTGAATTATTTAAAATATGAAAAAAACACGAACTGAATAGAAAATGCCAATTAAACTATTACACAAGAATGCCTCCAACAGATATCATTATATTTCATCATAGTTAAATAAACTTCATTTAACAACTTTCGTTATGCAATGCTTTTATTTCACATTGCCATAGGCAATATTTTAATTAAAACAGGTTTAAAAAAAACTAACCCATAAAAACCAAGTTTTTATTTTACTCCCTTTCTTTGTAAATTAAGTTTACCATCATGTAATTAAATAATTGATTGACTGAAAATAAAACATGTCTAGACAAATATCTATGTCAGAAATCTCTAAAAATATCTCTTTATTATTTGATTTCTTCCCAAAAAACCGAAGTGTGCTGTCATCTTTGAACCAATTGTCATACATTTTCGAAATTCGTAGTGAAGTACCTATTATACCTACCGACAAAGTAATTCAAATTTTAAATATTCCGTGACGTTATCGGGCCGCCGACCGTAGTAATCCAACTTTTGTAATGATTCCAATATGAAAAAACCACTAAAATTTCTAGAAATTCAAAATTATACTATAATCATTATTATTATTTAAAGAAAATTTGAAAGATCTTCTTGATCATCTTCACGAGTCTGCTTGCAAAGTTTCAGCTCGATTGAATCACGGGAAAAGGGTTAAAAATCGATCCAAAGTTTTTTCGACGGCAAGCAAGCAAGTAGACGCCACGAATTAATATAAAGGGACTAAAAAGGATCTACGCATAGCGGAATTAAAATAGCCAGCATCCGGCACCAGCGATTCCTGCTGACACACGTCCTTAAACCCAAAATAAATATACCTATTCCAGGAACGTTTAATTGGTCAAAGATTTGGGAGATAATTTGGTAATCTCTTACTTTGGGGAATAGAAGATAAAGTAATTTGGTTACTTCGGGAGATATTTACGTTCGACCCAGCGAGGGGAGTAAGCGAAATGGATTTCTTTGCCGGGGCCTTATTCAAATGAATTCCAAGGAGACCAGAGCTGTACAGAAAGAAGGAATAATTGCTGAAAAGGGGGCTTAACGGGATTAAGCCATTAAGTAGGAGATAAACCTATTAGTTCTATCTTTTGCCGAGGAGGCGCTCGCTTATTGTGTTATACTTTCCGTTTTAAATACAGCTTAAGCGTAATGAGGACCACGTATTCACTTTTAAATTACTTAGAAAGTAATACATTTTTTTTGCGTAGATAAAAACTGTGTGCTTGTAGACGCAAAACTCGCATCGTATTTTTTTACAATATATAGAAGTATTGCGTGTATATTTTGGCAAAGTTTCATGGTGGTGGTCACTAATTTGTAGTGTGAGGAATAAGTCCAACTCTCAGAAGTCACGGAATCTTCCGGTATTTAATGTAGTACTAGCTGTAAGCCGTCAAAAATGACGGTACTTTTACGTGTCGGTTCCTAAGGAAGAAAAATGTATTTATTTTATTTTAAAAAAAAATCGTAAAAAGAATTTTTACGATTTTTACGACAAAGAAGAAGAAGAAGAAGGAAGAAGAAGAAGAAGAAAGAAAAAGAAGAAAAGAAAGAAGAAGAAGAAGAAGAAAAAGAAAAAAGAAAGAAGAAGAAAAAGAAAAAGAATTTTTCTGAAAATAAAATTTTTTTTGATAAAAGAATTTTCTATAAAAAAAAATTCTTAGAAAAAATTTTAGGGAAAAAATTTTAGAGAAAAAAAAATTGGTAAAGTAATAAATACTCACGATTGATATATTCTGTTTTTATTGGTAATTGATTTTTTTGTAACCATTTTATACTGTTTTTACTATATTTACTATACACGGTGCCCAGGAGACATTCAACATTCACGTAAAAAGAGTCCAAACGGAGCTTATCTTATCGGAGTTAGGAGAGTATCTGCTTACTTCGTAGATATAACATTTTTAACAGCACTCCAACCAACAAAAATATGTTAATACACCCCGTGTTAATAGTAGTATTTTATTTTTATTGTAATAGAGTCGGCGGGCATATGTGACATATACGACAATGTACAAAACTGAGAAATAGAATCTGTGAAGATTATTTGGCTACCCTTAAGTTATCGTTTTGTACCGTAGACCGCAGCAGGGTGTCTCCAGTCTCGGTTGGTGCACCCGTTCGATCCATCATTTTCCGAATAATGCGTCGGTGTGGTCCATAACGGCCGCGCCTAACGGCGCTCCATCGCTGGCGCCGCGCGTCGGTAACGGATAACGGCGTCCGTAACGACCCGCTGTTGGTGATAAACGTTAAAGAGGAATTCAATTTAACGGAGCTCGCGGTGACGCGCGCCCGTAAGGGATGTTACGGTGCCTCCGTTTATCTTAAACATGGATTTTAGCAGAATCATATAATCAAATTTATATAAATGTGAGAATTTATTAATGGGGGGTAAGGTTAATTCGTACAAAAAAAGGCACGTTTTTGTGAACTTTTTGTGACGACACAGTTAAAATCTCTTTATTAAAACCAATGGTACATTAAAGTATGACATTTGAAAAATATTGAGTAAAATTTTCAAGAAGAAATATTAAAAAATACGGCAATGGCAGCAATTATTCGGACGTGTCTCGGAAAAAAGTAGAATTACGGTGTCCATCATAACTTGGTGCTAGATCATCTGTAATCAAAAAATCAAAGTTCATTCGTTAGATAATAGGTTTTTCCAGGTAAGGCTGGGAGGGTTTTTTGAAATTTCAATTTTTCAATTTTTTGGAACACTTCGAAGGGAAAAACGCGATTTTTTGCGAAAAATATCGACTAATTTTTTATTAAAAAATAAAAATTAATAACAAATTTGAAAAAAAAGTCTCCAGCGTTACCTCGTAAATTATTTACAGAAATAGTGTTCAAAATTTCAAAAGGATCGGTGCAGTAGTTTTGAAGTTATGATGGACACCGACTTTGAAAACGTGAGATGTGCGGAAAATGCTTTAAAGTTTTGCACACTGTAAAATTCAAAATAAAACTCAACACTTATTTTATACTTACACGTAATCGTCGATGCCATGTTCACACAGCAAAGAGCTTTTATCATCAGCATCTTTTTGTCCTTGCCTACGCAAAACTCTTCCAATACAATTTTGACACAGTATTCTTGCGATGTTATACATTCATTTAAAAATTAAAAATAAAATGCAAAAAAAAACCTTACCCCCCCCTTAAACATGGATTTTAGCAAAATCATATAATCAAATTTATATAAATGTGAGAATTTATTAAGTGAACGTATTTCTCACTGTAATGTAATGTGGTAAATTCGAACCTCACTCCAGACTAGCAAGTTAGTCCTATTTTCATAGCACAAGCGTTAAGATTAGTTTGAAAATAGTAAGAATATTGATGTGACACGTATTCCATGTTCGCATCTCTATTTAAAAAAATGTGTTGTTACGTCTACCGACGGGAAGAGTTGTAACTATAAACCTTTAACAAATTAATAATAAAGTAAAATAATGATAATTAAACCAATGTACCAGATAAATAAGATAATACGGAAAAATAAACCAAAAAATAAATTAAAAATATAGAATTAAAATATATTTAAAAATGAAATGAATAATAATTAGGATACTTTAAAATAAATAAGTATATATAATTCGTGAGAAACAAAAGAAAATTAGTCCTTCAAACTGTTATTAGTTCTACTGGCATATTCTAAGTCTGAGTAATTCTTTAATACGGGTATGCTTCTACTTCTAAAAATGTATACGAATTTCGAGAATTTGTTTCCATGGCGATGCATGCGTGTAAATGGTGAATTCAATGCATAATTATTCCTGTGGGTCCCTACAAATAACTTCGTGATGTCTCGTTTGTCTTGGTATATTATATGAGACCATCTGAATCAGTTCAGGGCAGTCCAACATACTTTTAATAATTTAAAATCCTATAATAATTTCATCGCGTCTTGCATCACATCTTGCATCATTTCAGTACCAGTTGACCAGTCAGGACTCAGTATTGATTAAAAGTTTGTCCAAACCATCTTTATTCAGGCATTTCTACATGTAAAAGTAAAAACCTCATATCGAGTATCTCCCTTATGTTTATACTTTTTACTCGGTTTCATAATGTTCCAGACCCTAAAATAACTTATATGGACAATTTGGAATTTTCAACTCATTTTTAAAAAAACTAACTTATAAAAACCAAGTTTTTATTGTACTTCCTTTCTAATTTACTAGTCGAAACAGGTTTGGCGCTCTCGACGCTTGAAAGGGAGTAAAAAAAATTATAAAAATCCAAAATTGTACTATAATTATAAATTTTTTTAGACGAAAATTTGTTTGATCATTTTTATCGTCGCCACGAGTCTGCCTGCAAAGTTTCAGCTCGATTGGATTATGGAAAAAGGGTTAAAAATCGAGCCAAAGTTTTTTCGACAGACAAGCAAGCGCTACGAGGTAAAAGAAAGGGAGTAAAAATACCCCTATTCTCCATTGAATTGGTTAAATGTATTTGTTTGTGGTCTTATACATGCAACGTATTTTTTACTTTCTCTTTTTGTGATACTTTGAAAAGTTAAAACATAGTTTAGAGCAAAATATGGGTTTTCGATATAAGAAAATTGTCAATTTTTACGTTTTCGTATTCAACTATGTTCCAATTTCGCGCTCTAATCCGGCCAGCGCCCCGGGCGACTACCCCGAAAGCTCACCCCTAGTTTTACCGCTGTATAGACATTTTTTTTTCAATGAATACACAAATATGTAATTTTACTTTTCAAATTTTCTTCAAAAAATAGTTTGTAAGAAATGTTCTCTGTACAGTTATTTTCAACTGTGAAATCTGAACAAAAATGAATTTAACCTCAATTTACGAAAACTATAAAAATAAGTCACTAAAAGGATGGAATTATTAAATAAATAAAAATAAAATATAATTTCCGTTAATGTATATTATGGATGTCTCACAGAGACGAAATTGTATTTTATCATTATTATGGGAAAGTAGGTATAGAAGTCATTTTATGGTGTATATCGAACTTACGACCGATCGTATGGTAGGCTTAAGTGATCACTTTACACATATGTAACGTTCGCCATTTCCACCATGATAGAATATACCATGTCTTACTAATTTTTGAAAGTTGTTTATATTTGGATTACATGACACACATCACGTACGTGTTGTAACAACCTATTATACCGGCCTGTGACAGCCATTTTCCTTCCCTCTAAATCCCCACAGATGTCGCTAATTATTTTTGATACCGTTAATGTCAATCAAATGAGACTCCCACAATTGATTTTACGGAATTTATGAAGCAATATACTTTTTTGTGTAATGAAATTCTTTCCGAATTACTAACATTACAATAGGATACGCCAAAAATATTTATTATTTCAATTTTTTATTAAATTCCCTTTTTTTTCTTTCGTCTCTGTGAGACATCCATAATATACATTAATTGATTAATGATGTCTCTGTGACAAGAAATCCAGTACTACCGTTCTGAAAGATTTGAAGAAACTCAAAAATATTATAATTTCCGTATTTAAAACACCTAAAAACAATAAAAAAATTTAACATAAATTGATATTAGAACAATTAGAATACCTTATTTACAATGCACCTAGGGCAGCTCCTAAATATTATTTCATTTTCCTTATAACATAACATAACAAGTAAGGCTCGTTCCTATCTTGGGCTTCATGGCTCTTGTTCTCGTAAGATACTTATGTAACAGGTATTGATGAAGCCCTTTATTACCATTAATATTTCGACTGTGTATTTCAGTATAGAGTTGTGTAGTTCAGCATTCAGAGGGAAACCTATAAGGCTTCCTGTAAACTATTCTGTTTTTTGGCTAATTTATAATTGTGCAAAGGTATTTTTCTACAAAATCCACAGTTAAAGATATAATATTTTCACGTATTGCGGTGATGGGGATCTAATAAAACTCCTTCGCTTCTGTCGTTCACAGATGTCGCGTTCTGTCAAAACTACTACCTGCGCACCTGTTTTTCAGGAGTACTCTTGAATGTGCTCGGGCCATTTCGGCCCTTTCGGGCATTTCAGGACTCGATAATGTTAGATTAATCGCGAGCGTTCAGGAGTATTCTAGATAAATCTGGAATCTTCATTACTATATACGATTGTTCTGGAATCTTTAATGGAATATTGTATTGAAATAATTTGATTTTATTGAAAAATTCTTTTGAACTTTAAATATGTTGTTAGAAGAGAGATAACCTGGATAAATTGGTAATCGTTGCAATTGTACCTGTCTATGGAAAGCGGAATCAAACGCTATAGAAGCAGATAAAGGGTTAGATACTCAGTCTTTAGCTCGTCTGGACTAAGAGAGAATATTTTCAATACGAATTCAAGTATTATTAAGAATGCGATGTTTGGGAGAGTGTTATTCTAAAAAGTGTTGTTCTAAAAACTGTTAATTTAAAAACTAGTGTTGTTTTAAAAAGTAATTTAAAAATTGTTTTCATACTTTGTTTATTTCACTTTTCTCTTGTTTTATTTCTAATATAATTGGTTAGATTCAAGGGCGGATCCAGGGGGGGGGGGGTCATGTGGGTCATGACCCCCCCCTGGGCTGGATCCAGGACCTAGGTGGACCTGGAGCCAGCCCTAAATTATAACTTCTTGTGACTTGACCACGAATATGTGACCCCCCCCCCTGGCGACAAAGCTGGATCCGCTCTTGGTTAGATTAGCGTTAAGATCTGAAATTACATTGATATATAAATAAATAGATGAATAAATAAATAAAAGAGAGAGAAGTTTTTTTGGGCCCCTAATCTTAACACTCCGTTATACGCGCGGGGCACAGGCGTGCCCCAGTGAAATATTTTTGCCTATTATTTATTAAACAATGTATCTACAATCTTGCCGCTTCTAATAGCTGTTGTTAGTGCCCTTGAGTACTCTGAGTGACGCAACAGCAGCATCGGTGAACAAAATGAACAGATTAGAACGACAAATAAGTACTTGGCTCTTATATTCCTAGAAACATCTTTATGTTGCATGCTATGTTCCTTTGAACGTAGCATGCTTTTTTGGGTATAAATCAAAACGATTTGACACATCAGGAAGATGATATACCCCGGAAAAGGAGTAAAACAGCTAGGTGCCATGACTGTGGAAGAGCCAAAAATCTCTCGACTAAAACCGCATGCAAAAAATGTCACAAGCTTGTGTGTAACCATTTGCATTCAGTGTTATAACCAAAGTCAAAATGATCTTAATAAGTTAACTAATGAAGACTAAAATCTCAAATTTATAATTTCCATGTTAATTTTTTCATAATTTTCTAAGGTTGAGGAAAAAATATTTTTGTTCTTGTTTTCATACAGAAAAGATTTATTTTTTGTTTTCATTATAAGTGTCAATAAAGACTGATTATGTATAAAATATGTTTATTTTTTATTTCTACCCACATAACAAATAATCAATCAATTACTTTGGGGTACAGGGGTGCCCCGCGCGTGTAAATATGTAATTATTTGCAGCGCGTGTAACGGAGTGTTAATATATATAACCCCAGGACCTACTTTAAGATACGATCCAGCCCTGCCTATTCGAGATGAAATAAATGTCAAATATAATACAAATCTCATTATATCATGTCCCCGAGTATTTGGAATAATTTGTCCGACTCTCGGGTGTTGCGAATCGGAACGATTCGGGACATCGGAACTATATCCGAGTCATTACCATCCCCTTCGGCGAAATTTCCAGCGCTCGCGTCCGCCAATCCGATCGCTTTATACAAATATTTAAATATATTCAATCACTTCTGAATTCATAACTTCCCACCCCCGGCTCGCGTTCAAAAGTTTTCTGGTCCAATTCATCCCTTTGTACGGTTCATTTGCGATGCCTGGCGTCACAGGAGACATTCATCTTGTTCCGCGGTGATTTAGGGGTCTAACGAGGTGTCGATTCTTCGTAATAACTACAGATACATTTTGGTCCTTTGCTTTAAAATGTTTCTTTATTTTTGGTGTTGATTTTTGGGTCGCTGAATTCATAAATAAAATCAACGGATTTTTTAACATAATAAAAAAAGAGCCATAGACTGTCTCATTAAATACTTGTCTGCAGGTTTATTACTTCAATTATCATACTAAAACGGGATCATGGGGGTGAGAGACTAAAGAAACACTATTTAAATAAAGTTTTTATTTTTCGTCTACTTATTTTTTTAAAGAGATAGAAACAGAATACTAGGTACAAAAAATATACAAAAACAATACATAAATATTTCATATTTATTTTTTTATTAATATACAATACTATGATTCTCCCGCACATAGATTATTGTTCCAGTATATTATTTATAAGCAACGAAGGAATTCTAAAGAAACTACAAATAGTGCAAAACAGAGCGATGCGCATAATACTGAAGTGTAATAGGAGAACTAAAATAACAAAAATTTTGAATGCCCTAGAATGGACTAGAAACTGTAAATCAAAGAATAATATATAATGAGATGGTGCAAATATTTAAAATTAAACATGGATTAGTACCCAAATACTTTTATGACAGGATGAAGCTGAATAAGGATTTTCATTTCTAAAATACAAGAGGAAGCGACAACATAAGACTACCAAAGAAAAAGAAAAACACCTCACGAAATTGTATGGTGTATAAAGGTACAAAAATCTTCGATAGCCTGCCAAAGGAAATTCAAAACATGGAGAATATAAGGAGGTTTAAACTGAATTGCAAAAATTTTATTATATAAACTTTTAAATGTTTAGATGGAATGCAATATGTTTATGTGAAATCATATATTAGCCCACACAACATTTTGTGTGGAACTAAATTATTAAGATAAATAAATAAATATACAACCCGATATTTCAATTATATGTGTCTTCGGCTTGCTCCAGCAACATACATTTATTCAATGTACTAATACAATGTGTTCATGTACGAACTGACATGTCTTGCACAGCGATCGACGCGTACAGTACTCATGGTGAACAAGAAAACATAATAAAAGTAGTAATAGTTATCAACACAGTCAAGATTTAAAAAATGCGTAATGTCACCACGGCTTTTTATTCTGTATATGGACAATTGTATGAAAGGACTAAAGGAACTAGAAGTAGGAGCGAAAGTGAATGGGCTACCATATCCTGCCTATTTACTATACCCAGTATGCAGTATTAGGGACTAACAGTGAAGCTTATCTTCAGTGTCTGGTGTCCAGGATGTCCGATTTATGCATGCAGAGTGAACTTATGATGAATGTTAGAACAAGTGAATGAGTTTGTGTACTTGGAAAGTATGCTTAGTAGAGACGGCAAGGCTGAGAACGATATCAAAAAGAAGGTGACTGCGGGTAAGAAAGAAAATGATGCTCTGAATGCCATTACGGCCAATAAGAACCTGTCAAAAGAAGCAAGACTAGCGGTACATAATGGCATTTCAGTGCCAACTCTGATGTATGGAAGTGAATCCTGAAATTTTCACAAAGGAATGAAAGTAGACTGAATGCGGGGGAATGCAGTCACACGGCGCTTATGTGGAAAATCTTTGGTCGATAGAGAGAGGAATGTAGTGCTGGCTGTAGTGTGGTAAACAGAATAAAGAAAGAAGTGCTGAGATGGTTTGGTCAGGTAGAACGTATGAGCGAGGAAAGGATGGTTATGAAAATAATATATGGGGCGAGTGTTGAAGGCAACAGGAATAAAGGGCGTCCGCGAAAGACCTGGCATGATCAAATGGCCCTGTTAAAAGCATCAATAACCGTAGAGCTTGCACGAGAAGATGTATGAATGTAACCGAAGCAAAAGCGGTTTGCCAAGATTGAAGAATAGGGAATTCTATCCTCTGTTTCTAGCCGTCGGGGAAACGGCGTGATGGTTAGTTAGTTAGTATATTTATTCAAAAAAATATTTAAAATGCTCATGCATTATTGTATCGAAGATTGTATATGCTAGTGACATCTGTCTGTATAGTTTTAAAAGTAACGTCTGAGTTTTGAGGTTACAATTAATTAAGAGATTGAATGTGATAAAGATTAAAAGGTAGAAAATAAAGCTTTACGTAAAAAATTAACGGGAAATGAAAAAAGTTATTAATAGCCGCAGTTCTAAGAGCGTAGTATATGCGCATGTCAATAAAATCAAAAGCGTGTACTGTTATTTTTAAAGTGTAATTATTTCTTCGCATCGACAAATGCATTTACTGTGGCTGTTATAAAAATATATAAAAAAAAATTATCTTTCTTTATATAATATTTTTTTACCCATCACCCGAAATCTTTCTTAATTTAAATATTAAAATCGTCCAATCACAATGATGGCATTTCTTTTAATAAAATATTTATTTATTAGTTTTAATTCCAAAAATGTTCAGTTTTATGGGTTGTTTTAATATTATTGAGAGAAGATGAGTAAGAAACAGGTACTTGGAAACAAAGCGTAGGCTCTGGAAGAATCCAGTGGCTAGGTCACGTCCTGTGAACGGAAGGCAGTGAGAGAGGGGAGGAGGCCGGGATCGATGGGGGAGCGAAGGGGTCCATGGGGGATGGTTCATGTAAATGGACCCCCAGGTAGGCGCTGCCTTCACTCAGGAAATATCGGGGGAGAAAGACTTGGGAACAAAACGCTGATGAGATGGTGATTTGGAAGAATAATAAGATTATTCTCTTTATTTCAGTTTATTTTCTTTATTTCATAAATTTTTCTTTTAAAATATCACACAACCACCCAAAAGTGATCAACTTTTTAACGGTTTAATAAATAAATAGTGCCCGCGACTACGGCACGCGTAGATTTTTAGTAATTTGTGTATTAACCTTATTAAAATTTGTAATTATGTCCAACCACAAAGTTAACGCTATAAACATCAAAAATATTTAAGTATATCTTAACTTTAAGGCAGCGTTCATAAAAAATGCATCGCTCGACCATTTTTTCGTCGACTTTAGTTGTGAAATACTTCACCACGAAAAGCCCTTTTGTTATAATTTCAATGTAAAAATATTGAAATGCAAAATATTGTATAGTGACGAAGAAATAAAAAATCAAAGTAAACATGCCCTGATAACATAAAAAATGATAAAAATATTGATGTATTCAAATACAACAAACAAAACATTTCAACCTTTAACGAGTATTGAAGATTTGGGTAACACCATTATATATGTGCGGCGCGCAGCCAATTACAGAAGGTATACATATAAGATACAAGTGATACACAGATTCAATAGAAAAACCTGTTATTTTTAAGTTTTGTCAATTCGCCACAGAGCCAATCTGAGAAAGTTGATTACTTGTTGTTAGTGTGAAATATTAGATATGATGATATTTCATCATTATCACTCACTGATCAATGCCTCCTTTACTGTTGTGACATCATTCGCGCTGAATCAATAAGTTTGTGTATACGTGACCCAATACCGTTTTGCAAAAATATGTCTAATCGACAAAATAATTAAGGTAGGTATGTTAAACAGTGTTGTGTTGTGTTGTGACGTTATGATAATACTGCATGCTCGGGTCGAACGGCCAGGTTAATAGATTAGGCATATAACATTAACATACCTACGTACGTTAATAGATTAGGCATATACCTACATATGTAGGTCGATATTCAGCTTAATACTTTTTCAGGAACCTTGTTTTATTACTCATTATGGAACCTTGTTTAATTACGCATGTAAATAGCTGAATAAATTTGGATTTGGAATTCCTAACCAAAGAGAAGATATTTGAGATCGAATTTGCCAGTACGGCAAAACGCCAATTTCATATGTAAGGACCTAATATATGTAATATAAAGAATGTAAAGCTAATCTTAGCATACTCGATAGAATGAAAAAAGGGTTGATGGTTGGTATGTTGAGCGAATAAACAAGCAAAGAATGGTAAGAAAAATATATGACGCAAGTGTTGAAAGCACCAGAAAGAGAGGACGACTCCGGAAGACATGATCAGATTAATAGGATACTGGAGGATGGTCCTGTTATGAGTCATAACAATTGTCGAGCTTGTATGCAAAGATGTATGAATGTGGATGAGGCGAGAATTCACAGATATGTCAATAAGTAAGTAATATGTGTCAAATAAAATAAAATAAAAACCTTGCAGAAATTTTAAATAATTTTAAGATTTATTTTAGTTTTTATATATAATTTTATTGTTTTGGATTATACATGCTCATAATTAATCAGAGAGGGTATACATAGGGGCTGAAACCCGAAAAATATCATACAGCATCTCATCATAATCGATCGATGGCCTTGCTACGCTCTCGTCTCGGGAGAATCTTACTCTGTTGACTGTCACTTACGACGGTAATTTTGCTAATTCTTGCTTTTTTTGTCATACCCACTACTTTGATAATTTATTTGACCCAAGGAAGCTTTGAGCTTTATCTGGGTTATTTTTTGTCACGTTCCAACAAACAAGAACATCCTTTGTCCATGAGCTATCTCTGCATCTTGAACAGAAGAGCTGTATTGCAAAATGTCTATGTAACAAATTAATAAAGAAACACTCTAGAATAATAAAAAAAAATATCTTGGATGAAATTGAAGAAATTAAATATATCCCTTTTAAAAAATAATTAAATGAAGATATCTACAGAAAAAAAGGGACGGCATCTTGTTCACATTTATCACACAGTATTATATTATTGACATAAAAAATTCCGGCAGAGATTACAGAAACGTGTATTTTTAATTCAAAAAACACATTAATTAAAATGTTATCTGAATTTTTTATTTGAATACATACATTTATACTCGGGGGAATAATACCCACTCAAGGTTGAGCCGAATTATTTGATAAATGGCAAAATATTAGCTATTAGAAATTTAATTACTTGACCAATTTTTCATTCGGCGCGAGATAACGCGGAAATTGAGATAAATGAGGGTAATTAAGCATTATCGCTATTAATTTTACAGAACCATAATAATAATTCATTTTAATATCCCTGCGAAACTAAGGAATGATCGCGGGATCCTCCCCTCGAGGGATTGCCGTTTGAGAGGCTTGGCGACTTTTATTGTCCTTGTGGCGTTTGGTGCTCGTGATTATTTATGTGGCAGGTGACGTCTTAGGGGCGGTTTACTCCTACACAGGGTGGTTAAATAAAATATCTTTTTTTTTCAATAGAATTATATATTTTCAATAAAACCAAAAAATTTAAAACTATTGGATAAATATCTCATAAACCTTTTTTTTTCCTCTTCTTTAATCCATCTTCTTTCTTTTAAACAGACTTCGTAAATGTAATTTTTATCTTGTATCTTTCTTAAATTAACATTTTTTCTTTTCTCCAGACCTCATATATATATATACATATATATATATATATGTTAGTTCTAACTACTATGGGGGTACCCGCGTCAAATTCTGGTCGTCAGGACCAGTCGTCTGCCGACGTTTCGAACAGATCTCACTGTTCATCTTCAGGGCGCCTTGTCGATGAGCTGCTTCTCCAAAAAGCGTACAACCGTTTGGGTCCGGAGCTCACCGTCAAGTGAAAGTTTGAAAAATTCTGCGTCAGGTGTTTGTGGAGGAGTGGGTTTCTCCAGCGACGCCGTTAATGAGTTTTGCTCGGCTTCTAGTAATCCGTATATTTACTTTATTATCGTCATTATAAAACGAAAACAAAAACGTCGTCAGACGACTGGCATTGAACCAGGAATTTGACGCGGGTTACCCCCAAAAGTAGTTTTAGAATAACAACATATGTCCGTTGAAAGCCTCGATGTAACAATTTATGACATAAGGGTTACGGCAGGCTCGGCTTAGATATATATATATATATAATCTATCTATATGCAGATGTATTGATCAGATATCTTTATGCTATACAATATCTTTTGCACTTCTTTTTATTCTTACCTCTTCTCCTTTTTACTAAGTTGATCTGTCCTTTTCTATCCATTCCTTATTCCCCTTTTACCTCTAATTCTTTGACTCTCACAGTTTGTCCGTAACTTAAAACTTTCACATTTTTTGTTTTTTTTTGTATTACTCAAGTTACTGTTGCTATATGTTAATACACAACATGTTAATTCTGTGGAAACTCGTAAGGTAATCTATATACTCTTCAATAATTATGTACAATCTATTTATGTGTACTGTTAGTTTCCCATAAATAAATTTAAAAAAATAAAAAACTTTTACGAAAGTATAAAGTTATCTAAGAAGATGTCGATAGGTACTCGCATAAATACTACCACCACTTGCTAAACGTCTTCCGAAACACGCTAGAATAAAATACACGCGTGCACGCCAGCCAACTATGTAAAATACACTCTCGATTTAAGATCAATATACATGTACTGCTCCACTTCGAATTTTTAAAATACTTTTCCACGAACCCAACAACGAGTTGTTGGCTATAATGGTTCGTGGAATGAAAGATTGTTTGCTTGTAGATATTTATTCCCCACCACAGAGAGGTTTCGGGATTATGTGAAAGTATACAAATATTATGACACAAGGAAGAATGAAAGTCTGTGGACGCAGTGGAGGTCCGCCCAATCCGATGATGGAGAATCGTTAAAAACCACCGCGGAATAGCATTCTATCTACCCCTTTATTTTCGGTCATCGCCTTTCGCACGTTCTAGAACGTTTTTTTTTGTTTTTTTGATAACAAATTTGTTTCCAGGATAACAAGTATTAGTCATCAGTTTGATTAGAGATCGTGGCGTAAAATTTTCTTGGGTGGCAAACAGATAAGTATTGAAGAAATTAAATATTCTAACTTTTATATCTTAATGTGCTCTTATATCTTACACATGCATTTAATTTCTCATTTATCACTGCATACAAGTAATGCTAGTTTCTCTTTCAATATAACTCAACAAATATATTAAAATTAAGAGACTACCATCTGTGTACCTTTTTACTTCTACATCCAGAAATAGTAGTTTATTTTCTTTTTCTATCTGCATGGTGAATTTTAATTTCTTGTGCAGCGTGTTGCGGTGTTCGAGAAAGTCCTGTAGTTTTTCTTTCCCGTGCGGCCAGATTGCAAACACGTCATCAACGTACCTCCACCAAACCTTGGGGATCAAATTTGCTGTGTCTAGAGCCGTTTCTTTGAAGCAATTGAAATATACAAGCACCCGGTAAACATTAATAGGGATGACGGTCTTAAGTTAAAAACCTCGTGGTATCCGATAAAATCGATGATCCGCACAGTCCGACATCCGTCAGTAGGTACACAACACACTACATCAAGACACACACACCCTGCTTTCGACACGGTACTGCAATCCAGTACTTAACATAACACAAACTTGGAGACACCCTGACATCGGTACGGTATTGCAAGGCAATACTTATCCTACACTTCAACCACACTCATCATATCAGCCCTGATGATGGACCCTGCAATGGGATCGAAACGTTGGCCAGAGAGGTCACATATACACGGCAGAATATCCCAGAAAACTACACACAGAAGATTCTGAACGGCCGTGGAAACCTAAGGACAAAACTAACTAACATCCACTCTGGGAAAGCTTCGAAAGTATAGTCACTATGACTACTAGACGAATGTATATGACCATTTTAAAAGCATTGAAAATAAATAAAAACATTGTTTTTTCAAAACAAAATTTATTAATCAATTAGATAGACATTCAGAAAAATATAATCAATGAAAAAATACGTTGGCTGCTACCGGCACTCGAACCCAGATCTCCTATCTTTCCAAGAAGGTAATTACCATTACACTACGTTAGCCTTGTACCTTGCCTTAAATATATCGACCTTATCTGTAAGTCTCATTTATTAATTGATTAACATTATCCATTTTAAGCAATCTACTTTTTAATGCGGTCGATATATTGACGGAAAGGTACAAGGCAGATGTAGTGTAATGGTAACACACCTTCCCAGAAAGATGGGAGATCTGGGTTCGAATCCCGGATGCAGCCAAAATATATTTTCATTGATTTGATTTTTCTGCATGTCTTTGTTAATGATTAATAAATTTGGTTTTGAGAATATAATGTTTTTATTTATTTTCTATACTTTTAAAATGATCATACATTATATTCGTCAGTGACTATATTTTCGATGTTTTCCTAGAGTGGATCAGAGTAGCCATGTAAGTTATTTTTAAATGTTATATTTAATATACTCGGTTCTTCAATATTTAAGTATATTTGTTGTGTTATATCGAAAGACACTAGCGTTTCTTGTATGCAGTGATATATGAAAAGGTGCAAGCATGTGCGAAAGGGACCTGCCTTTAACATTCGGGCTCTTTTCGGTGTTCGATGCATCATAATGGTAGATATGCCACTAGTTAATTGGTTAATAAAATTGGGATTTAAATTTGACAGAACTTCTGAAATGTTCTGATAAAATTTCAACTTTACAATAAGAATGTATCCTTTTGTCTAATGTACATAATATTCTCATTTAAAATTCTTAAAACTCTCAAACTCTTCGTGTTTTCAATCACGGTAAGCGGAGTATTAACGAAATGGGGCTTTATCTGTAGATTCGTAACACTGAAGCGCTTAGAACGCTTCAGGACATATAAAACTATATAATTTTGCAATGTTACGCAACAGGTATGCAAGGGTTTATTTAAAAATAAAACGGTTGATAACGCGAGAACATATCATTTTTAAATGAGAATTATTGCGCGGTACAACGTGACGGATTTTAATATTTCAACATTTGCCCGAGTTGATACCGGAGCGCGCTCGCATTAGGGAGGTAATTTATTGCACGGTTCATTCTATTTTTCACATCGCGCAGTTTCGGCTGTAAAGCAAATTCTGTCATTTTAATTGTCTGTGATGTGATGACAAACCTTTTTACACAAGTTTGCCAAAATAAATGCCAAGCTCGCAAAAAACATACGTACAAAAAAAATATATTATAACGAAGCTAAAAAGAATTTTACGCACTTCTGTCCAGTGACAGCGGTTTGAAGTTGGCACAAAACTATCGAAGGATCTAGAATTACCTACAGTGAGACGTCTGCAACTTTCCAGGAAGTCGCGAGAACTTTCGAGTAAACACTAGAAAAGTCTAGTAAATACTGGAGAATTCTCGAGGGTTCGAAAATCCAGCGCGGTCGGGTATAAAATCGGGCCACTTTTATGCTAAAGTTTCTTGCGACGCGACTCTAGCGGCGAATCGCGAAGCGAAAACAGTGTTACCATCAGGCGTGTGAACTAAGCGACAGATAATTAAATGAAGTGGTTACTCTTGTGCGATATTTAAGCGGAGACTTCTCGAAAGTGTTGCCCAGTGAAATTAATGATTTTTTTGGACGAGTGATTACGAAAATTACGAAACAGTTTAAGTTTAATAATAGCGTTAAGTCAAATACTGTTAAGTGACTTTGTACGATCGATCAATCAATTAATCAGTATTTAATAAAAACGTTATTAAGTTCCAGCGTTTCATTAATTTCTCCCGCAGCCACTACACGTGACAATATGATATCGATACTTGATTTCCACAACTAATAGTCTCAAATATCCCTGTTCGATCAATGAGATCTCCAGCCCTATTCGACACTTAGATAGCAATTTAGGTCATTCCTTTTCTATAGCTAAAATTATTAATTTGAGCTTGTCGAGGGTTTCAAAAATAAACATTCGTGACGCTTAGTGACATTAGCTCGCCATCTCTGTTGTTATATTATTGTCACGGGATCTTGGCTGTGGGAGGCAAATGAAACACTTTAAACTATTCAAACATTTATTTATTACACTCACTAATTATTACGGTCATTGTACAAGAATTAAATTGCAGCAACGTTCTTAAATTCTCATTAAATATTTCTAGAATCCTACCTAAATCGCCCAGGTTCACACTAGAACTTTTCGTTCGTAGGTAGGTACTTTCTTGATTTACTATCGTTACGAATCACACTCGAACTAGTAACTAGTGGTTATTATCATAGAAACGAAATTGGTGCGAAAAAAGAAAGCAAATTTGACGACATTGCCCGTTGTCAACTTTGACACACACCGTGCGCAGTAGCCGGTCAATCTCTCTTTATGAATTATTTAATTTTATCGATGTTTCCAGAGTTTATGAGAATAGCTCAGTGGATTCCATATTCGTTTGGATCATCATAGAGCCTTCTAGTACCTTCCTATTTTAGTCTAGAGTGTATAGTGCTGTAAAATCATCGTTTTAGTGTTATTCTCTTTGATTATTCCATCCCTTAACACTATTATTATATATTGTTCCGAAAATAATCTATAATTTAACGTTATACCACTTTGATCGTGTCTTGCTAAGAAATATTTATTAATTTGTTTTTGTTAGACAGTCGAGTTTTTAATTTGTATTCCTTTAGTCCTTCAGCAATGAGCTTTTAAAAGATTTTTTTGTCGATTTATAAAGGACATTGTGAAATTCAAACATGACACAATTTCAACCAAACGTGAGGTACGGCAATGATTCGAAGGATTCAGGAACTGAGTTTATTTATTTTGTTATAGTATTTTATTGTCAGTTTTTTTAAATAATTTTGTTTCCATTTATGTTTTATATTACAAACTATAAAAATTGCTTTAATTGTATTTTTGTTTCTTGGATTGAGTATTTTTAATTTTTATTGATATTTAATAAATTTAAGTTGAAATTTGTGAATTTAATAAATCAATTATTAGTTTCATATTTCATCAAAGTTTCATTTTATCGGAGAGAACTTGATAAGAAATGTGAAAAATAATTCAATAACTTAAAAAATATATTGTTCTACTTTTTTTTGACGTTTTTACTACTTATTTACGGAGATATAGATATATTTATTTAACATTAATTAATTAAGAAAAATTCTCTCCGCCTAGATACAGGAAGTGATCTAGTTGGGTTGACAGGGATCAGACAAAATACTATTTTAATAATTTAATATTTTATTTATTATTGTAAAAAAATAGATCCAGAAATGAGTGCTGTCTTCTTCAACATATTTAAAAAATTGTAAAATGTTTAAGTTTACTACGTGACGTGATCCCTTGGGTATCTGGAATATTCAATGTCTGTAAATAGGAAACGGAATCCCATCATTATTTTGTCATAAGTGCTAGTATAGTGTCACCAAGAGATATTTGCAGGTTATAAAATGTTCCTTAATAGAATTTCCATAGATTGAGATAATAAAGGCTTCGTAATCGCATTGTTTTATTTTAGCATTCATGGATATCATGTTTAAAATTTCATAGATAGCGAACCCTTTCACATCTGTCAATTACATATAGAATTTTTCACATATATAAGGAAGAAAGGGAATTCTTTGTTCCTAAAACGAATAAGAAATTCACGGTATGGTTAGGCGTAAAATGACACACGCAAGGTCACAACAATTTTAATTTACGTATCTATTTTATTAACCCTTCCATAGCAAAATTATAAACAATCTTTTAAATCATAGAAAGGCAATTTGCAGTCGTTTCAAATAAAGACGAAACAGTTGCAAGAAGAAGTCATAAATACCAACTTAATAATACATTTACGCACATAAACTAAAAATTAAGGATGGTACCAACGTAGCAACATAACAATTACCTAATATCATAATATATATGTAAAGAAAAATATAATTTTCTTTAATTTAAAACAATGGCGATCTTCACTCGTCATTATGGCTCTATGTCTATGTCTATAGTGTTTATTATCTATGGGTAGTAGAAACCATTGTTTAAATAATCTATGATTGATAAAAGAGAAATTTAATAAGATTACTTTCAATAATAAAAAGTGATTGCTATCGTAATTGGGAATAAGTAATCGACATAACAATTAGTAACATTAAATGCGTTTCTTTCTTTACAGGTAATGTTTTGTTGCTAGATACCTTTCATTATCTAAATCTTGTGAGATTGACAAAATAAATCTTTCTAAAAATTAATTTTTACAGAGAAACTCAATTGTGTTCTAATTGATAGTGTCGTCATCGCAAGGAAAATATCATTATATATATATATGTTAAATCTAAGGCTTTCACGGGTACAATATATGTTAGTTCTAACTACTTTGGGGGTAACCGTATAGACGATAGCATTCGACTTCCGACCGCATGGAGTAACATTCTTAATAATAATAATCAAATTTCTAATACAAATAATATTAATAATAATAAACCAGAAATCACGATGAAAACACCGAAGCAATTAGAAAATCCAACCTTTTCAACATTGTATAATGACGATAATAAAGTAAATATATGGATTACTAGAAGCCGAGCAAAACACATTAACGGCGTCGCTGGAGAAACCCACTCCTCCACAAACACCTGACGCAGAATTTTTCAAACTTTCACTTGACGGTGAGCTCCGGACCCAAACGGTTGTACGCTTTTTGGAGAAGCAGCTCATCGACAAGGCGCCCTGAAGATGAACAGTGAGATCTGTTCGAAACGTCGGCAGACGACTGGTCCTGACGACCGACCGAGAATTTGACGCGGGTTACCCCAAGTAGGTAGAACTCATAAAAAAATATATATAATATTATAGATATATATATCATATTTATCTTCGTAGTATATAATAATCTATATAAAATATAATATATATGTAATTATAATATATGCTATATATATCATATCTAATATGGCTTATAATATTAAGTCCTTATATAAGATATATGCATATGATACAGTCCTTCAAATAGAATGCCCGGGTACCATATTTCAATACGCTAAAGATGTGATATTAATAGTTTATTAACAGATCTGATTTATAAATACATTTCATACCTTAATTTGCATCATTTTTACTCTAGTGGTCTAGAATAAAGTGGTCCAATTGGCGCGCTGCTGAGAAGGGATTGATTAGATTATTTATTTTCCTTGCTTCTGAGCCGGTTACTCTGTTTTCTTCCTTCTGCTAACAGCGTAAGTCGTGCTGCCTGGAGCATACGTCCATTATGTAACAGTTGAGCTACTAAAACCCTACGTACACTTGGTTTAGTTCTCGTAACACGGGAGAGTGTTTTCCTTCCGTTTCTTTAATCTTCTTCATCAGGGCACTCTCGGAGGAAAGCGTTTGAAGAATCCATAATGAGTCTGTTAATTAAGATGTAATTAGGGTAGCCTGGAAAATCCTGCACCAAAGATAAATTACACAGAACCTTGATGGGGGTGTGGAATGTTAATAGTCAGCCTGGTGTACCTAGATATAAGGGCGCGTAATTAATCAAAGAATAGGTTTGTAAAACAAGTGAAAAAAGTATGTTCGCTACCGAAATCAAATCAATTTTAAACAATTAAAAGTTTTTTTATTTTTTTTTAAATAATTTTAAAGAAAACTTGCTTTTAGACCCTGCAAGCAGCAATTGTAGCCGGCAAAAGTGTACAAATGATTTTTTTTTAAATATTTTTTTAGAATTTCAGGTAGTACGTTAGGATAATGTAATGTTAAGATACTGTTTTTTTAACATTAAAAAAAGTTAATGGGGTATTTAGCCATGTTAATATTTAAAATATATTATTTTTTAACGATTCAAAGGTCAACAAAAAAATTTCTTCGTTCCATTTCTTAACATGTTCAAAAAATCCTAAATCAACGCACAAAACCAGAATAATCTATTCAAATGCTACATTTCACGAGTTGAAATAAAATAATAAATAAACAGGAACCGGGAAAATTGATAATTAAACATAAAATAAAATCTTACAAAAATATATTAGAAAACTAAATTATATAGTATAGTAAATTAAATAACGCCTCACCAATACTCCCAGAACTTTACATTTATTTAAATTAATATTCTTAAATTTCATAAAAAAAAATATAAGCGCACCCTGGATACTTTAAAAATAGAAGATAATGAAAAAAAATGTTTTTAGCTATAATTTTTTGTCAAAATATTAGATAAAAAATAAAATTATATCTAAATTGTGTATCGAAACATTCTATGATTAACGTTCACTTCAAAACATAATACAAAGTTTTTTAAATCGCGTATTTTTAGTGATATTTACCAAAAAAATTAAATAATCTGAGTGACAAATAGTTTCAAAATACACGTGTTTAGTTTCAAACACCTCTGCTTGTAAAATAATTATAAAGTTTAAAATTTCATAAAGTAGGAAAAGTATTACTGACTTTTGCTTGCATTTTCTGTAGTGGTAATGCAAATAATTAACCTTAAACATATGTAATGAGGTAATTTTTTTTTTTATTAAAATTTATTTGGTAAATGTACAAACTTAAGAGTATTCAATATAATTTAATTAATACACATTTATATTACACGCTTACCCACTTTTAAATGAGAATTTATTCTCGTGTTTAAAAGTGGGGGCATTGTCATACATGTATATATCTATTATTAATGAAATCGTTAGTGTAAGACATTAGATTAAATAAGTAAGATATAGAAAAAGAAACATTAGATTACGTTATAAAAATTAAGAATATAATATATATATATATATATATATATATATATAATATATATAAAATTTTGAGTTTTTAAACGTTCTTTGTGATTTTTTGGTATTGTTAAAAATTCATTATAAATGGGTTTGGAAATAAATGGCGGGCAACGAATTCCAAACATGTCGCAAAAAAATTATTTTTCAATTTATAAAATGAAAAATTGTAAATTGTAAATTGTGAAATGCTTGCTGCACTCATTTCACGTCTCGTTGCTCTTCATGATGACCGATTTTACCTTGCGGCAAAACACACACACACACACACACACACACATCAATATTTTCCAACCCATCACATCCCCTACCTGTGTAAATATTAAACGATTTTATTTGCTGGAATTTTGATTCAAATCTCAGACCACCAAAATAAATAGACTCGAACTAATGAATATTTCACGATTTGACACCACGTCCGGCGCCAACACACTCGCCTTGTTAAAAAAATTACTTCGAGCTTATCAATTTTGAAACAATTGTGAAAAGGCCAAATTAAATTCTCTTAAGAAGTTAATTGTTTTAGTAAAGAAGTCGCACTTTATTACCACAATACTATTATACTAAAAAGACTCGGTGTGGATTTTTTAAAACTTTTTTTCGTACAGACCACCAAAATATATAAACATTAACTAATAGAAATTTCTTGGTACACGTTATGCTTCTACTAAATTTGTTTTTCACTTCCATTCAGAATTTTCTGGTTTGTATTTTCTGGGGTAGTATGTCGTGTTTTTATCACCTTTATGGCCGAAGTTTCAGATCCCATTGCATGGTCAATCATCGGGGCTGATGTGTTGTTGTGAGTGTTGATGCTGTGTTTAAGTTTTGGTCTGCAATACCGTGTCGAAAGCAGGGTGAAACGTTGTCATTGTTGTGTTAAATACTAGCTAGCAATACCGCGATATTACTAGCCACCACGCTAATACCCCAGAAAACACAAACCAGAAGATGGATAACTTGTTTATAAACGATTATAAAGAAGATAAACTGAATAATCTTATGAATTTAATTATAAGTGGCGCTTTAATACAAAACAAAACGTTTGTAGGTAGTTGAAGAGATTAGATTAAGAAGTAATTAAAAAAAAATTAAAAATCAACGTCTGTTGTAAAAAATATGTTTTGTTTACTAGTAAGAATAAATATTTTAACTGCATTAATAATGTGTGTTAATTATATGCGAGTGGGGACTTACTTACGTCCTAGTCCCTTCGCCTATGGAGTGGTTTTAGTTCAACTCTGTACAATTATTGTATACTCTGCGTCTTTTATGTTTTTTTTAACATTTTTAACGTTTTAATTACCAATACAAGAACAAATTCTCTAACCGCAGTATAAATGTGTCTTAGATATTTGTAATTATCATTCTAACATTCTTCTCTCCCAAATAACCAGTTAAGTGTGAATAAAATGTTATTATTACATGTTTCTGTTAAGTTAAAAAATTTCTCATATTTGATATAGTAAAATCATGCTTTTAAATTCTTGCAGTTCCTAAATTTAGTAATTATATACCTATTAAAAGTACTTTTGTTACTAGACACAACAACTCAATGTTTTGTTTTCGAGAAGAGCAGTCCCTCTCATCATCAGGTGCAATATAACTGAAACATTAACATTAAGTGAAAATTAAAAAAAATCGTAACATTTATTTATGCCGAGGACATTTCCATGTCACAGGATAAACCTCGTAGACCTTGGAACCAACGCATTCTGCACTTGCGCGGTAATTATATATCACACAAATTATTAATTTATAATGTAGATATATTATACCAATCTCACAGAGACGAAGCACTTTATCGGGTGGCCTGGGGCCTGCATGATCTGGCTTAAATGATCGCATTACACAATGAATGTTCTTAAGGTGGAATTGGTAAGCGTTAAATTGTGTAAAATGATCACTTAGGCCAGCTCACATGGGTCAAGAGCCTTGGGTCACCCTAAAAAGCCTTCTATACACGTTTTCCGTATAAATAGTTTTGACTCTTTGAGACTTCTATAATTTATCTTAATAAATAACTATCCGTCTGTGGACAAATTCAGTAAATGCGTTCTCGTAACATATATACATATAAACTAACTAACTAATTAACTAACCATCACGCCGTTTCTCCGCAGGGGTAGGCAGAGAGGATTGAACGCCACACTCTTCTATCCTGGCACACCACTTTTGCTTCGGCCACATTCATACATCTTCTCATACACGTTCTACGGTTGTTGCGGCTTTTAACAGGGCCATCCTTAAATACTTGTAGTACCTGATCACCAGGTCTTTCGCGGATGCCCTCTATTCCTGTTGCCTTCAACATTCGCCTCATATATTTTCTTAACCATCCTTTCCTCGTTCATACGTTCCACATGACCAAACCAACTCAGCACTCCTTTCCTTATTCTATCTACCACACTACAGCTAGCATTGCATTCACTTCTAATTTGTTCATTCCTCACTCTATCGACCAAAGATTTTCCACACAAGCGTCTTAGTGACCGCATTTCCACCGCATTCAGTCTACTTTCATTCCTCTATATACATATAAAAATATTGGTAACTTATACATTAACTCTTAATTTTAATTTCTGCATTGTTTTGTGATTTTTCAATCCTGAAAAATTTATTGTACTTTCGCATACATGTCACACTAGGATTATCTATCAGGGTCAAATATCGAAGAAAAGTCGGCGGTGTAGGCGTGTATTGTGAATTTTATTTACGGTAAGCATGTATTACATGTTTGTACGCCTGTTTATTATGTGTATTAAAATTTCGTTTTTTAGGCTGGATAAATATATCCAGATAACGGTTATCGGGGAACAGAAATAGCTTATGGTATGGTAAAATATGCGGTAATCGGCTTAGATATCTCACTGATCGCGCGGAATTTTTTCAGTTTACTTTCAGTCAAATATTTTCAAAATTATTTTGTAGTATCACTAGGTACGTAATTTTTCAGTTATTTTCTTAGAGTTTGGGTAAAAAACATATTTTCTCTTATCTATATATCGGTGATCCGTTAACTCCTATCTAATATCTGGTCTCATTCCGTTTTCAAAATTAATATGATTTCAAAATTGTTTTTAATAAAATGAAAAGATTGACTGATTTTTTTTGAAATTTTTGATTATTTTTTTAACATTTCAGATTAATGAAAATTTAGACTTAAAAGTGCATCCATCATTATACCGAATATATCATTTATATTATTCGTTAATCTCTATGTAAAAACGTCCGTTAATAACGCTACCAGGTGGGTCAAATAATAATGAGGTATAAGGAGTAAAAAACCAATAAAGTCCATCACTAACATTTTTGAAACCCTGGCGGCCGAAATATTAGGTCCTTACATATGAAATTGGCGTATAGTATGTGAGGAACATAAAGCCGATTTTTATTAATTATAATATATTTACTTAATCAAAGTATGTACCATTGCTATCTATGCACTTTTGCCATCTCATAGGTAGTTCATAGATCCCTTTACTAAAAAAACCATTCGGACGGGAATCAATAAAATCTTTGAAGGCGGTTTGGACTGCCCCATCGGAGTTGAATTTTTTCCTTTGCAAGAAGTTATTCAAATTTCGAAAAAAATGGTAATCTGTTGGGGCAAGGTCCGGAGAGTACGGTGGATGTCTTAGACATTCCAATTGAAGCTCCTCTAATTTGGTAGCCGTCTGTTGTGCAGTGTGTGGTCTAGCGTTATCATGAAGCAGCAGTGCCTAGAGCGATTAACCAGCCTCGGTTGTTTAGCAGCTAGCTTTTCCATCATGGTTTGCAGTTGCTGACAATAGACATCTGCCGTAATCGTCTGGCCAGATTTAAGAAAGCTGTAGTGAACGACACCAGCACTAGTCCACCAAACGCTCACAAGTAACTTTTTTGGAGTCAATTTTCGCTTGGGGCATGGTTTGGCTGGTTCGGCAGGGTTCAGCCATTGCGATGAGCGCTTCCGATTATCGTACAGGATCCACTTTTCATCACAGGTAATGATTCGATTTAAAATCCCTTCATTTTTGTGCCGGTTGAGTAATGCAACGCAGCAGTCAACGCGCGTTTGTTGATTTGCTTCACTCAATTCGTGAGGTACCCACCTTTCAAGATTTTTCACCTTACCAATTTGCTTCAAGTGGATTAAAACAGTTTTATCACTAACACCGCAGCCTGCAGCTAACTCGGATGTGGTTTGCGATGGATCCGCTTCCACAATAGCCTTCAATTCTTCATTATCAACTTTGGTCTCCGGCCGTCCACGGGGCTTGTTCTGCAGGTCGAAATTTCCAGAACGAAAACGTTGGAACCAAAAACGCACTGTGTTTTCTTTTGCGGCACCGTCGCCATACACATCATTAATCCTTCGAGCCGTTTCTGCAGCACTGGTGCCACGGTGGAACTCGTACTCGTAAATAACGCGATATTTCAAGTTTTTCATTTTGTAAACTGAGTGACGCAAAGAAAAAAACAATTGAGGAAAAAACAAATGAATTATAATTTTCAAAACACAAATACATGAGTAAATAGCTGTATAAATTTGGATTTGGAATTCCTAACCAAAGAGAAGATATTTGAGATCAAATTTGCCAGTACGGCAAAACGCCAATTTCATATGTAAGGACCTAATATATGTAATGAAAGTAGGTACATCATTTTTAACTGATTATTGCTATTATTTTTATAATTTATAAATATAAAATAATTATAATTATAATTTATAATATAATTTATAAACTGTGTCAACAAAACTACATATACTTGGGCATAAAAAACTTCAATAACCTACCTACAGATATTAAGAAAATCGATGACTTACAACAATTAAAGAAAAAAATAAACCAACACTTTAGATCGATACAATTTGGCAATGCATAACAAGACATATAGCTAAGGAACAAATAAGCCAAATCCAAAATAAACTAATAAAGTTAAGTAAGCCCCTCACCAAGCACATGAGCAAGTCTCATTTTTGGAGAGGCAAAGCAATAAAATAAAATGTATCTAAGCAGATTGTAAAAGACAAATGTATTATGATTTAAATGTAGTTTTAATATTAAATAAAAAAAATTTAAAAAATGGCTTAACCGTTATAAACACGATATTATAACTTACATTGCTGGCCAAAAGCAGATGAAATATAATTCATCATAGAAGCATTGACATCTCTTATACAGATATTCCATAATTTTAGAAATGAAGAAATAATATTGTAGAAATAATATAAAGAAGTACATTTTCAGATATGACATCGACAAATGTTTCGCAAAATTATTAATCCCTTTTGATTTAGCGAGGAGGCTGCCCCGCCAGTTGGGGCGGTTTCGGCGTCGCAAAAATATTGTTGAATATTTTCGATTTTCCGCGCCGCGGGGTTTTCCTCGGAAGAATACATAAGTCCGGTTAATGCCTCCAAACTCGGGCCAGAATTTTAGATGACCAGGGAAGTGTGAATTTCCCGAAAAACTTACTTAAGAAGCACTCAGCGGGTCCAACTTTGCGATGTAACCTCTGCCGCCCGCTCGCAAAAGGTATTTTCGACGTTCGTCTACATTTCTTCGAATTACGCTCGAAGCTCTGATTTTTTCATGATGAATTTAACATAAATTTTCGCCGTATCTGTACATTTTTCGCTAGGGTTTTGAACTTTATCAGAGAGGATACATTTGATTTTTTTTTTAAATTTTGGTTCATTCACTTCACATGAAGAAAAGAAAAACAAATCTTTCAAGAAGAGCCTAAAAACTTACTTATTCGAGATTTCGCATCTGTATAGTGCCTTTTATGCATTTTTCATGCAAAAACGGCGCTGTATAAATCATCACAAACATAAACATAAAAGCAATTTGAAACAACGTTTTTATATGTATGCATATCCTGAGAGTACAATTACTGGATTTCGTCCACAGAGGGATAATTATTAATGAAGATACATTAAATAAGTCTCACAGAGACGAAGCTATTCATAAATGAAACGTGTGTAGAAATCTTTTTGCGATGGCCGAGAGCTTCTGACTTTACGGTGGAATTGTGAACGTTGCATTGTGTAAAGTGATCATTTAATCCAGCGTATACAGATCATAAGCCCTGGGCTATTCTATAAGACTTCCATATACGTTTTCCATATAAATAGCTTCATCGCTGTGAGACTTCTATAATTTATCTTAAATTAAAATATAAATATAAATTATTATTTAAGACAAAAATAATGACAAAAATGACTAACAACAGAATTGAAAGAAATTTGCTGCCTAAGTAGGCACTTAAGTTCAGATTTTTTTATTTTTTTACGCTTCAAAAGGTCAAGAGGCCGAAGAACAGAAACGCATCACAAAACACATATGCTTGAGTAGCAGAAATATTAATTGTGACCTCACGGGGAATCGAACCAGAAGCCAGTGTCATACCCACTGAGTTATGAGGGCCGCCAGGTTTTATCGAGGTGCGGCGTAATATGTTATTTTCATAATTGACCTTTAAAAAAAAATTAATCATAATTATATTCATCCTCTAGGAGGGTTAAGGATCCAAACAGGGGTTTTGACATCATCATCTTCTCTGTACTCAATGACCAGTCAATTGACTATCCATCTTCATGAAGTCTTTGCTGCAATAATCCCGACATAGTCTGATGAAGCAAACTGATGTGTCAGATTTTCCAATATGCTAAAGTAGGCTCCATGCCGAACGTCTTTCCCACTGTACTACTAAAGTACATCATATTGGCCACAAAACACGTTGATTTATCAATAAATAGTGGTTTAAAGAAAGTCTTTTCTTTATATAACTAGTTTACATGAAACAATTTTTATTAATCAATTGGAAAAGACATACAGAAAAAATCTAAAATAACGAAAAAATATTTTAAATGCCACCGGGACTCGAACCACGGATCTCCATTCTATCCTAGAATGGCGCGTTATCCATTTGGATAATAATTCACAGAAATTTGTTCTAAAATTGCAACTTCACAATAAGAAGTGTTTCCTTTAATAGTTTACATAAAGTTGCAAAAAAGTTATTTTACAATTATTTAAGAATTACATAAATAATTTTCATTTTAAAACTGCGTTTTAAAAGGACGCATTAAAATTAATTTTGATCTGGTAAATTTATTGTTTTTGAGGTAAGTTTAAAGAACTCCATAATCACACATATGGAAATAAAACACCTGTTTTTAAGTTCTACTTTTCATAAATTTTTGAAACGAGTTTCGTCTTATGAGGGCATTATCAATCTAAATATTTTACATTCAACAACTTCTATATGTATGAAAAGTATTGTAAAGAAGTGATATATAATTTTAAGAATTGATAGAGGTTGTTTGTAATCGCGAAGAAATTCAATAAAAACCTTCATTAATTCTTAGAATTATATCACATCTCTTTAAATACTTTTCATATAAATACAAGTAGGCAGTTGAATGAAAAATATTTAATTTTTACACGAAGCAAACACATTATGGTGAGACATAATATCTTTAAATAAAATAACTTTTTGTTTAACCCCACTTTATTGAGTTAAAACCAACTAGTTTCGACTCACAACTGAGTCTTCATCAGGGTTCAGATATTAACTGAGGGTTCAGATATGAACAGTTAATTGATAATAATGCTCCCTTAAAGAATTTAAAATGTAGAACTTAAAAACAAGTGTTTTTGTTTCCATACGTTAAATGGCAAAGTTTGCATTTAAAATTTTCAAAAATAGATATTGCCAGTTTTGTATACCAGATAGACATTTTAAAACGGGTCCTTCGTCACGACTAACTGAGTTATTTGCTGACGGGGAAAATCAGAACCTCTCTTGCACACTATCGTTTAACGTTATTCGATCTAAATTCTGTCGGGTCTATTGCTGGGAGTACTACATTCCACATGCGGACTGTCACACACGAGGCGAGCTGTCATTCGACTTGACAGCTAGATTCCTGCAGCGGAATTTCGTTGGCTGGGGTTTTATGTTCTGTTGCCTTTACATGATATCATATTTATTAAAATTGAGGTGTCATTCCGCTGTCGCTGATGATTTTATTTTCTATTCTAAAGTGAGGAAAAATAGAGTTTTATTAATTTTAAATTAATTTTGCACAATTAAACATGGCAAAGACGTAATTAAATATTATCATGTGGTCGTGGCTGCGGTAGGCAAATGAATAAAAACACTGTTTATTTATTAATGATTAATTATTTATTTAATGTTCAAAGTCACTAAACTTAAGGTTATTTTTTAATCTACACTATATTGAAATATATGTATCACTCATCTATGAACACTGTATTAGCTCTGAGTGACACGTATTTAACATTCACTAGAATATTCCACCCAATTCTCGCACGTATAAACGCTCTGGTTTGTTTCGCCATATAGGTACTCCGCTCAATTATTCGCGTTATTTATCGCTTCGACTTGCGGCTCGCGGCCGACTTCGTACTAAACGAACTGTCAAACACGACAACTGAACTCGCCTACGGCGTAATTATACAGAAATGCTCATATTTTCCTACTTTCTAGATTATTATAGAATTAATGAGAAGGTACTCGTTACTATTTGATTGTTCCTGGCGTTTTTAGACGTTTATAGAAGTTTTCCGAAAGATGTAGATAACAATAGACCATTATAAATTCTACGATAGTTTTGCTCCGAATGATATGTTACCAGGGGTTCGGACAGTTCGTAAATTCTTTATGGCATCTCGTCAAAATATGATTTTTATCTCTAATGTATAGGGTAAAGCACACCAATTAATTTGTAGGTTTTTGCCAAAACTATATTTGGTAGGGGGCGCACTGCTACCTCCGCGGGTAAAGGTCGTCCTCCTGATGACGTTGAATAAGAATTCAATGAAACGTCGAGAATTATTTCTGGGAAAACATACGGTTCGTGTAAAATATCCGCAACCAGTTACAGTTAAATATGTCTAACGACCGCATAATGACCTTAACTCTTTAGTAATGAATGTTTAATATCCCATAATATAATTTAAGGCAAAATACATTTTCTTACTGCACACTATTTCTAAAGCAGTTTCGTGATAAATTTTACTCGATAAACATATTCTTTGGTAAATAAATGTTAATTCATTGATAAGATAAAGATTGATGGCGTTTTTATGGGGAACGAATTCAATTAGAGATAAAATTATGAACACAATTTGATGATTTGTTCTCAGAGTCGGGTTGAATTTCAAGACTTATGAAATGAGGAAACCCATAAACTTATTCATTACAAAACTTTTGTGCCTCATTTTCACTAAACTTTTCAATAGAACCAATTATAAAATCTTGTACGGGAAATTCTCGGGGAAAATAATTTCCAGTGATTCAGTGAAGCCGAGTAGGTAAGAAAAATTATCGTTTTCTGGTGATTTAAAGAAATTTCAGTTTTTTATTAAGTTTTCAGTTTGATATTGGTGAGAAATAATTCATTGAGTAGTGCGATGGGAGAGAGAAGCCTACTTAAGCATATTTGAATACCACAATTGAGGTGGTTTAGAAACGTTACGTTACCATTAAGGAGAGACTGTCAGTTTGTTTGTTGGAATAGAGGGCGTCCGCGAAAGACCTGGCACGATCAGGTACTACATGTATTTGAGGATGGCCCTGTTAAAAACCGCAACAACCGTAGAACTTGTATGAAAAAATATATGAATGTGGCCGAAGCAAAAGTGGTATGCCAAGATAGAAGAGTGTGGCGTTCAATCCTCTCTGCCTGCCCCTACGGATAAACGGCAAGATAGTTAGTTAGTTAGTTAGCTATGTTGGGATTAAAGCGGTGAAGATTCATGTAGATCAGTAGTAAATTGATTGGAAATTAAGTACAGCGAAGATGATCATGTCAAGACCCCTGTTTGGACACCTTATTCTTCTAGGGGATGAATATAATAATTTTAAACAAATTATTAAAAGCATAAATTATGAAAATAACATGTAACGATACACCTCAACAGAATCTTAACTTAAGGCTGGACATTTACTGCAAATGCATATTTCGGCGTTTTTTTTACGGAAATGTGGGTTTTTATTATTCATTTAAATCAGAATATATACTCCAGACTGCAATTTTTAGGGCAAAAACTTAAATAGAATCATTTTTTTATATAAAAGTTATAAACTTAACATTATTTACAATAATTAAGAAAATACAAGCATTAATCGATAGGCCGCAGCCAAAAAAATCGTTTTTAGCATCCTAGGCGGCGCAAAGTTTTAATAGGTGTGTAGGTACGCATAATGTGTTTTTTGTAAGTACAAGACATACTTCATTATCTAGAATTCATACTAAGGAAATTAAGAAATATTTTTTAATAACAAAGTTATAACGTTTTAAATTTGCAAATTTTTTTAGGTTTTTGTTAATTTTAAAACACTTTTTATTTATTTAAAGAGGTGATTTTAAACAGTATATTCTATTTATTCCCGTATTTTGACACTTTATTCACTAAATAAAAGATAGTTTTTTTTACAAAAAATACCTTTATTATTATTTATAAATAAAAATTCCAAAGTGTGAAATGTGACGTAATTATAAAACAGAATGCCGTTGGCAGCTGCGTATTTAGGCACTCAAATTTCTTCCAATTACGTTATAAATATTTTATCCCTATTTTTTTTAACTAAAATAATAATAAACATTGTCACGGGATCGTGGCTGCGTGAATCAAATGAAACTCTTAAAATTAATCAAAGTTTTATTTATTACTCAAAGTCACTGGACACGAATTTAATCTGATCAGTGTTCTTAAACTCACTCTAATTCATTAAATAAGTTTAAGAATCTTCGCTGCACTCTTCACTCCTGAATAGCTTGTCGAATAACTGAACTGAGGCAGATACTGTAAACTCGTCACCCTCCCTCTCCATGCGCATTATATACATTATACGAATTACTTATTATCACTGTTTTATATAACTCGTAATTAACACTGGTTCTTCTTCTGTTTGCGTCTTAAAAAAATTTCGTTGCAAAAAATAAGTAAGATATATTGAAAAAAAATGAAAACTTTGATATTGCATATCTCCATAATTATTGATATTAGGCCATGGTTGCTTGAACATTTTAGACTCATAACATAGGCAGGAATCTACCGGCAAAATTTCTGCTGCTAGCTCTTGCACACCCTGTATAACAACGCTTTTTTATTCTTCTTGTCTTCCAGTTGGATGAAAAAATAAACAAATAAATATTTGAAATCAGCCCCTTTATAACTACAACAAAAACTTCATCACTACGCTACTCCATCCACGCAACTCTCATACGTACCCCAAAAATTGACGCACGTGTTTGAAAAGGGATGAGTGCTCCTTGACTTCTTCTGTCATACCTGTAGACTGCTCCCGTACGGAGGTACAGGTCCAGGAATGGAGGCTGCATATAAGATGCGGTCTATTTAAATTCCCCGTCCGAGTTCCCCCAGCCCCCTCACCTGCCGGGGCCTGAAATACCTCGGATCAATACGGGGAGGTCAGAAGTGGTCCGTCTGGCTCATCAGCGGCGTGTAGCAAGGCGGGAACCAACAGCCGATCGGAGATTTTTTAAGGGTCATGCCTGGTCAGTGAAAACATCGTTTTGTTTAGTTTCTAAAAGTTTTACCTTTCTCTATAGAAAATATTCTCTAAAAATCATTAGTTAATATGTAGTCTGAGGCTTGGATCGATATTTTTAGATATTCTCATCGAAAGATATCGATCATGTCGGAAGCCGCAGACAGCACAGCCCTATACCTGTTTTTTGGGAGGTTATTCTGGAAGTATTCGCAAATATCCATAAATAGAGGGAGAGACGCGATTTTTAACACTCTCCTCGTAGACCTCGTTCATCCAGTGTTTTATAACTAGTCTTAAGTTTTTTTAAAAAGTATTGTTAAAAATCTGTGTATTCGTAATTAAATAAATCTTGTAAGTGTATTCCAAATTCTTTTTTTTATTCTCTGCTTCCCGAATTACATATATATATATATATTCCAATATTTAGATACCCCAGTATTTAAATATTGGTGGTGACCCCTTAAATAAAATAAAGCCCATAAAAAACAAAAAATAAAAGAGAAACAATATTCTCCCCCCACCCACAAATACAACAAATGTGGGGTATAAAAGCAAAGACAACAATTAAAAAAAAAATTAAATGCAGTTACCAAGGATAACTAATTTTAAATGTTATTAATATTTTTAATATTTAAAGCATTAACTTGGTGGTTAGATATTATAACAGAGTATTAGTTAAATTAGTACAAACCACTACCAGATTTTATGTCTACCGGTTTCGAGACGTACGCATCTCTTCGTCAAGACCAATACTACACTACAATGTTCACAACACTATACACCACAACCATAGTACTGTTAACCTTTGATCAATATTTATCACATGCGTGGTAATCTTATCAAAGACTAGCATGCACTGCTATAGGTCGACCACAATCAAAAGACCATTCCCTAGCTTTGTCCGGTAAGAAGAAAGCGGTAGAAAGTTGCCTGGCAAGCCCGTATTACAAGCCTCAGTGTCATATTCCAAATTAATATATATTTTTTAGTTTAAAACAGGTTACTTACTTACTAGAAAAACTTATTTTGTGTTCATTTTTTGCATCGTAACAACACACATATTTTTTGCGCACATTCTTTTGAATGCGAACAAGATTAACACGCATGTAATAAATATTGATGAAAGTTAATAGTACTATGGTTGGGGTGTATAGTGTTGTGAACATACTAGTTTAGGGTTGGTCCTGACGAAGAGACGGGTTCGTCTCTAAACCGGTAGACCTAAAATCTGGTAGTGGTTTATACTAATTTAACTAACACTGTTTATCTTAAAATGTACTTAATTCTATATTTTGTGTCTATCTCTTCAAAAATCGCATATCCTGCAAATTTATAGGCTGTAATTTCCTATAAAATATCGAATTCAATACATTACAAATAATTAATACTCGATGACTGCACTAAATTTTTTTGCATATTGCAACTTTTATATTTCACAAATCATTACCAAGAAATTCACAGGTAAGCATTTTGCGCAGTATAGAAACACTTTCAACTTTGTGTTAAACAGATTTCGTCCTCGTATACGTGAGCATAATAATTAAAAATATTCAACCTCTGATCGGTACTTGGTATATTTTTAAATATTTTAAAGATAGGGGTTGATCGTTAAATTATTTAGCGATCGATTTGCCATTCTGGTCTCTAATGCCCGGGTACAGCACTTCAGTAAAGTAACATTAGCTTGAAACTGCTGACTGGATAAACCGTTTAATTAATTAACAATAATGTTCTAGCATCGGTGGAGCAGAAAAATGAACCCAATGGAATTTAACATATAATGTATTATATAAAACTACAAGTTTATCATCAGATTTAATCGAAACTATAATTAAGTTCATAAGCAAACTTTGCTGAAATCATAAAAAATGTTTTCCTGGAAAATTCAAGACTACCAGTTTATCATTAGATTTAATCGAAACTATAATTAAGTTTATAAGCAAACTTTGCAGAAATCTCAAAAAATGTTCAAGTTTGTGTTTACTGGGGTATTTTTCTGTGTTGTTACGACCTTTCGGGCCGACGTTTTGGGTCCCATTGCAGGGTCCATCATCATGCCTTTTGTCCAAAGCGTTACAGACAGAATTGCCAGAGCTCTCAAGAAAAGAGACATTAAGACAGTTTTTGGTACCAACTCCAAAATTAAGGATATGTTGAGATCAGCGAAGGATCGAGATCGCTTAGAAACAGACGGTGTGTATAGACTCGATTGTCAAGACTGCGATAAAGTATACGTGGGACAAACGGCGCGTACCATTTCCAAAAGGGTCAACGAGCACAAACGGGCATGCAAACTCGGTCATCCAGAAAAATCAGCACTGGCTGAGCATTTTCTGGATACCGGCCATCATTTTGCATTCGAACCGAAAATCCTTGGAAAGCCTAAGAGTCACCATGCGCGTCTTATCAAGGAAGCACTAGAAATCTACAAGCATCCGATAAACATTAATAGAGATGATGGTCTCAAATTAAAAACATCTTGGTATCCGACGCTTCAAAGTCATTTTTGTCGCAGACTCCGCAGAGATAGTGATCAGACAACAGATGAATCATACATACAACACAATACAACACATCATGACTTCGGCACGGTATTGCGAGCCGATATTTAACCACAACACCAACATTCAAGACAACACATCAGCCCTGATGATGGACCCTGCAATGGGACCCGAAACGTCGGCCCGAAAGGTCGTACAACACGGCATAATACCCCAGTAAACACAAACTTTAAGATTCTGAGCGGCCGTGAAAACCTAAGAACATTCTTAACCAAAAAATGTTTTCCTGGAAAATTCAAGTTTCTTTTAAGAAAATAAATCTTTCAACTGGAGTTTTTAAAAATTCACCGTTAGAATTTGAATTTAAATAATTTGGTGATGCTGAAGATGAGCTGAACTATTATTGTGACTGATTGTATGATTGGTATTCAATTGTCACAATGATTGGTGATTGAGATTTAACTGTTGGCGGTTCATTTTGTCGTACAATCAAATACAAATCTCACAATGACAGACAATCACAGATGAAATTAATGTGTTATTTTATGTATACAGTTTTAACGTATGTTTTAAAAAAATATTATTCAATAATTCTTTAATCCTTGTAGGTAGGTTGGAGAGATTTCTTTAAAATTCATTTAAAAAATAGAAATTCGCACACGGAACAGGTTTCACATCAATATTTATAATATTTACAAACAAATTTAAACATATACAATACTATTTAGTTCACTAGGTATAAGTACTAGTTATCCTTAAAACTAGAACATTGTTCTCGAAACATGTTGATATTCTATACATTGAAGTGATGAAAACAAAATAATTTTGATTTTATTTAATTAAATTAATATTCAGAATATTTTGAGTTTGTTCAAATCTTTCAGAACAGTGCTGGATTTATGTCACAGAGACATTATTAATCAATTAGTGTATATTTCCTGGCGTATCCTAGTGTAATGCAAGTATTCGGATGAATTTCATTACACACAATAAAGTATATTGCTCTCAAAAATTCCGTAAAAAATCAATGTAGATTTTCTCATTAGCGACATCTGTAGGGATTTAGGGGAATGAAAATGGCTTTGTACAGGCCGCATGGAAAAGGCGCTTACAACTCATATATGAAAGCTTTCCACGCAATTTGAACATATATACAACTTCCAAAAAATGAATAAGCATGGTATATTCTATCATGGGTGGAAATGGCGAATGTTACAATTGTGTAAAGTGATCACTTAAGCCAAACATAAAAAGACAGGTCATAAGTCCTGTGTACACCCAAATGACTTCTATACCTACTTTCCCATAATTAATACAGTTTCGTCTCTGTGAGATATCTATAATATACACTAATTAAATTAATATATCACCATGAAGTATAAACCTTCCTTCAGAAGAACAACTTCGAAAAAATTAATCTAAATGCTTGCTCTATGTAAATAGAACTAACTTGCTGGTCTCTTAGAATGAGGCTCCAACCACTGATTACTGGATTAACGTCTCAACCACTAACTAGATCAACAAGCTACTTATAATGTCTTGAGAGTTTGTTTGTATTGTAGTTTGTATTGTACTTATAATGTGCTGAGAGTTAGTTTGTATTGTGGAATAGGTGGATTATCTAGCAATAATATACTGAGGCGATTTTATTTACTATTATTCTAATGTTGCTTAACACCGATGATGACGATGTTGATGTGATAAAAATTATGATGACGATTATGATATTGATAATCGCATGTGAGTGTGATTATATTATTACTGTTTGATCACAACGATGATTGTATACATACATACATACACTCTTTTGCCGACCGCCGTAGCCACAGGAAGCAATATACAGGGTTATTTGTAAAACACTAATAACTTCGCAGGACTATATTCCTGCCTTGATTATGAGTCGAAAATGTTCAAGCTATTATGACCTAATATCAATAGTTAAGGAGATATGCGACATCAAAGTTTGCATTTTTTTTCAATATTTCAGACTTATTTTTTGTAAAACTTTGGACTATCATTACAGTAACTTATATCGAAAATGAAAAATTCATTCCCTTTAATACAAGTCAAATAAAAAAATAAAAACCTTCGAATTCCAATTGGAAAACATTCCAATTGGAATTTTTTCAGGGTTTTTATCATTTTATTTAACTTGTATTGAAACGAATGAATTTTTCGTAATCGATATGAGTTACTGTAATGATAGTCCAACGTTTTACAAAAAATAAGTTATAAATATGGAAAAAAAAATGCAAACTTTGATGTCGCATATCTCCTTAACTATTGAAATAAGGTCATAATAGCTTGAATATTTTCGACATCAAGGCAGGAATATAGTACTGCAAGGTTATTAATGTTTTACAAATAACCCTGTATATTTTCTTTTGTGCCAATATATTACCACTTTTAAAATTTGTTGCCAATATATTACCCCAATTAATCGTTTGTATAATTTACGCCTTGTATCTATCTATTTATCTATCTACTACTATCCTGCCTCTGCTGAATCGTCTCATACATACACACACGCACGCCACTCGCACAACACACGTCACATGCCGTCACAGGTCTATAACACGCACCAAACCCGCCAAAGTTGTATTTTTGGTTAAACAGTTTTTAATTCTTCAAGTGACGACATTTTTTGCGTGTTTCTTCACATTTTCTAATGTTACTTTATCTCCTTACCCATTACTCTCTCAACATTTCCATTGTTAAATTTTAAAAATGTTAATATACAAGTAAGAGTAGCTTGTTGGTCTTGTGGCTAGGACTCTCGCCTCGTGATCCAAAGGTCGCAGGTTCGAATCTCACTTCAGACAAGCAAATTTTAATTGCACAAGCGATCAGCTTAATTTAAAAATAGTAAGAAAATTGATGTGACACGAATTCCGTGTTCTTTTTTTTATATTTTTTTTTTATTTAAAAAAAATCCTTGTTTACAAATAAAGGTACTTAATACTAATTTAACAATAAAACTTAAGATAAATAACACATTTTTTTTGTTTTGTTTAATTTGTGGATTATGCCACTCTACTAGGCTACGCCTGTCCCAGAGTGGCGTTATAGAACACAATTATAATATTTTTTCGAATTCGTCAGTAGTATTTATTTTCATAAGGTAGTAATTATGTATCTACAAAGTATCAAGTGAAATGTTAGTGAATGTTGAGTGAATCATAAGTCCAAGTGTAAATATGTGTAGAATAATTGTTTAATGTAAAAAGGGTTAAAGTTTTGTTTAAGATTATTTTTTATTTTCCTTAATTTATTTATTTATTTATATAGGTATATATTTTTATTTGAAGACATTATTATGCAATTACAGTAAGTAAATTTTCAGTTGCTGTTCTACCTTTGGAGGTAAGCCAGTTGTTTGCTTAAGCTTTTATTTTATTAATTGAGTATATTCTGATTTCCGGGAAGTCTGTTTTAAATATGTTAAATATTTTAGGCCCTATATACGAGTAATTTTTCTGTCCATGTGTTGTCCTAGTTTTTGGTATTTCACATCTCTATTTAAAAAAAAAATAGCGATGTTAGAATTGTAGGTACGCAACATGTATAATTACGCAACAAACTGGAAGAATATTCTGTAAGCCCTACAGGCGTGATAAATTCTGCCAATAATTCCGCCACAGAGCGGGCCATAATCCCTCTCGCAGCCCAGATTACCGGATTGACACACAATAAATAAGGGATGAAGGCACTTTTTCGATGACGCCTCATTCATGTAGTGTACCCTTATTGAACAAAGGCTATAAATTAATACGTCAGACGTAATCTTCCCGGCCGGGGCGGGGAGGGGGTCGTATCGCCCGCGGAGAAAAAAAATTGATTGATTTATTGCGCGAAACTTTTTCCGCGAAAGCTCTGATCGCGCTGTCGATAAAAGTCTAATAAAGACACCTGGAACAGGTGGGGCCACCCTTTTATCCTATTTTTCATCCCTTACTCATTTTATAGATAAGGCTTAACACTTTTAAGGAGACTTTGATGATTATTTTAAAGAGTTTCGCTGAAAAGTGCGTCATACCTTCGTGCCATTTTTTCTCGTGCGCACGTAGGGCCAATTTTTTCAACTTGGTTTAGAGTTATAGTTCGTTTAAAGCCTATTTTTTATTAAAGCAGGTTTTTAATTTGATGAGAAACTCAAAAATTTGTTTTTGAGTTTCTCATCAAATTAAAAACTATATGAAAAAATGTGATTAAATCGATGAAATTTGTTTGGTGACATGAAAAAATATGATAAAAACGGTGAAATAAGCAAAATACATGAAAAAAATATGATTAAATCGGTTAAATCACTGCTACTAATTTATCTATAATTAAGGAGGTGATTATTTGACTAAGTTCAGAATGGCATTGATTAATTAATAAGCAAATTGTAATACATACATACTTAACACAATTAAATTCGCAATACTCGCTTATGGCACAGTTTGTTGTGTTTCACGTATTGACTTTGGAATCCAAGCACTCTATCAATCTTTATTTATAGGGTATATATATTTTTTTCTAGATTCCTAAAAAATAACTAAGATAACGATAACGTAACGAAATTACTGGCTGACCGACATATGCAATATCGAGACGTACCCTTTATATAGCCCACTAACTCTTTGTTCGTTTCTCTTCAAGTCGGGAACCATTATCGCTGATTTATGGACTTTGAATGTCTGGTTCACGATTAAAAGTACTTGGGTCTGCACATCCAGATAATGGAAATAATTGGCATATGGATATTGTGTAGTGTAATGTTCTCTGGTCAACGCTTTCAGGTACGAAGAATGCAATCCCCGTGCTGGTAGGATTGCTGATGCAATGCGGACAACACCTCTGCAGAAGCAATTGGACAGTGATAATTGGGTAAAACAATGTCCTCTGGTTAACCTCCCAGATCCGGTAGAAGCACTTACCGTGCTGGTAGGATGCTGACGCTGTGCGGACATTACCTCCACTCATTTTGTGATAATACATTTTTAGTATTTTTATGTTATTTATGAGAAATGGAAACCAATTCATAATGCCAAAATGAAACACAACCCAAGTGCAGCATCACTATATTTATAAAGCCATTAATTACTATAATAACTTACTTATCAAGATACGATGCATCAGTAACCTCTCAGAGCAAATCAAAAAAATTAAAATTTTCCTAAAATCAAACTTAAATTCATAAATCATTTAAACCTTTAGCCTTTTTCAAAATAACTCTTATACTTTCATTATCAATTTACCTTTTTACTGTATTAATAAATAACTTGTATGCACTATGTACCTATATACTATAACAAGGAATAAGAACTGTGGCTCCCTCATCAGACTCAAGAGCTTCTCTTCACTGATGAGGTCTACATGACTACCACGTATATAAAAAAATGTTTAATCTGATATGTTATATATAGAATTGTATTTGTACCATAAATTAAATAAATAAATAAATAAATTAATGCCCAACATTTGAACGAAAGGATTAAACTAAATTTCCAAGTATGTAAATTTGAATTCTGTTTTCTGATAAAGGTACAAAATGTAACTTAAAATATCCGTTCCCTGGACCTTTAAAAAGTGAAGTTTAAAATTGAAAAGAAAATATTAAGTGATTTACCTTTGTAAAAAAAATTACTGTGACCTAGTGGTTTTACATTTTGTATTTAAATATATTTATATAAATACATAATAGTTAATATAATGTCTAAAAAGCAATGCTTGAATGTAGGAATCGGAAGGTTAAACCAGTTAGCGATAATTTTGAGTTTAAAAATATAACTGGAGTATCAAATTATCTCGGTATTTAGCGTACCCCGCGTATGGTAATTCGTAATAATTTTCAATAAACCCTTCGTAATCCGGCAAGGTCGATTGCTACCTACGGAGGGTCCTTAACTAATAATACTACCGAGAAATGTGGAATGCCTCCTAATTTCCAATATCCAGCTATCGGAAACCCCATAACCCCGAGGGTACCGACAAACGGAGTAGTTACATTGGCATTTGATGTCGTGCACAGCGAGCTGAGGAGGTGGGGGACAAGAATCGCTGATGAATGTTGACAATACGGGTTCCAGGATTTCTGGTCTGTTATGCGAATCGGAAAATCATTTTCTTCGTGTGTTTAGCGTTGATTTTGTGGCTGGCCATAATTTTTATATAAATAAAACTTAGAAGGAAAATATATAAAGCACATTTTATTTCAGCTTATTCCGAGAAATTACTATTTAGGTACTTTAATTCAGGCTCAAGAGTTCCGAAAAAGAGAAAAATTAAATATTTGTTTGATATTTTATCAGTTCATAATTAAATACGTCATATAAATTTTATTTAAATTTCTCATCTTCATCTCATCTTCACAAAAAGCTAATTTCTAAGTTCTGACATTTTTCGATAGTCATATATTAAAATTTATCGACTCAATACTTTATAATGCATAAATAATGAACATCTAAGAAACCGTAGAAAAAAAATAAATGTGAGAAAACTCAAATTAGTACTGTCCCAGTCGCTAATAGTTCACCACTACTGTCCAAATTTCTATCAATGACCGAAAAACTCATGATCATCATCCATGTTCTACCCTACTGATAACACACTTTATTTAGATTAGTTATTAATAAAGTCTGGGGATAAAATGGACTGCTTCTCTCGAAACTGCAGCACAGACAAAATATCTAAAGGGGTTTATTGGGGATACAGCTTTCTATAGTGTTCCTCACTCTCTATTGGGAAGTTAGGACACGAAAGATTCACTGCGGTTCGCTGTATTGTTGGTCTTCCAATTAGTCTGCATCTTTTCATTTGCCGCCCGGCTGTGAATTCTTAAGCCAGAATAGTACAACAAAATATGCCCGTGTTAAATTTTTGACCCGTGTGAATCAAAACTCGCCCGTTCGGTTAAATTCGCCCGATTTGCGGTTAAAACATTCACACATATAACATCAACTTTGTATTATATAGAACAACTTCTATACAAAGTTTAGTATAGTTAAAATTATAATAAAAATAACAATTTATTAAAATACCTTTTAGACGTATTATTTCAAAAACATTCACAAATTGAAACCGAATATAACGACAATAACATTTTGAAAAACAAGGGATGTCGTTTTAAAAAACTTACGCAATATAAAATACCAGGTATTATTATGTGTGGATTCAAAACTGACATTTACAAAAAATGCTGAATATGTTGTGAAGAAAACCGCAAATTAAGTGTATTTACTTGGAATTTGGAATTATAAACTCTGTAACTTAAAACACAAGTATATGTATAAAATAGTATGATTTTACCACACATTGATAAATTATTTTTCCTTGATTAAAACACAATAAATATTACAAAACAAAGTAATGCGTATTTTATTTAAATAAAATAGAAAAACATAAATAAAAAGTTGAGTGAACTTAAATTAGAGTCAGTGAATCATAGAATAAAATATAATGTTTTGGGACAAATATTTAAAATTAAGCATGGATTATAGCGAAAGTACTTTAATAACCGAATGAAATTAAATAAGGATTTTCATTCACACAATTAAAGAAGTGGCGACAGAATAAGACTAAAGAAGAAAATCAAAAATACCTACTTCACAAAATTGTTTAATATACAAAGGACTCAAAATTTTCGATAACCGCCCTTTGTAAATTCAGGTATTAGCCTACATGTAACATGCAACATATAAACTGTGGAAATACAATAAAATAAATAAATAAACAACTGTCGCGATTTCGTATCTTTGTGTACACAGGATGGATTACCAACTAACAACTAAAGTTTGTATGTCTTACGTCCACAACGCGGCGAGAAAACAAAGTTCCACGCGCGAGATATCCATCTGAAACCTGGCGCCATCTCTTGGCGACCGCCAACAGGGGACGAGGCCCGCGCGCCCTGTCAACAAGCCGACCATCGCCTCGCCGCCAAATATTGACTCGGCGGAGTCATCGAAAAACTTTTCGGGCAAAAACCCTCCCTGGGGACGCTGTCCCCGCTCGCTCAGGTGGGTACACAGCCCACGTAAAGCCAGGCTGTAAAAATACTCAGACCATCCGGCGAGGAGTTAATTAATTTCATTACGTACCTGTTTGACCTTGATAATTATTTGTTCTACTCATTTTACATTTTGCAGCACACAGTGTCTGATGCTTTTGTCTGGAAGAGACATGACTGACCGAAACTAGGATGGTGAACCTTTTCTGAACCTGGTGAACTCTTTTGTCCTGACATATGACTCTCGCCTCATCCACATTCATACGTTCTTGCATGCAAGCTCGCCGGTTGTTGAGGCTTCTAACGGGACCATCTTTCATGATTAATCAGATCATGCCACGTCTTCCGCGGTCGCCCTCTCTTTCTGGCGCCATCAACACTCGCATTATATGTCTTTATTACCATTATTTCCTCATTCATTCACTCAATATACCCAAACTATCTGAGCGACTCTTTTTTAATTCTATTAGCTGAGATCAGCTTTACATATCTGCATTCCTTACTCTATCATAAATTGATTTTCCACATATAGGTCTGAGGGATTTCATCTCCACTGCATTCAATCTACTTTCATTCCTCTTTTACCAGCTCCAGGCTTCGCTTCCATACATCAGTATTGGTACCAATGGTAGTACGGCGGGATACGTATTTACGCTTGTGAGAAAGTGATGTTTGTCGGGCTGTTTGTCATAGAGGTTATAAATATCAGTTCGCAAGTATGAGGCGTCGGCCACGATTGAGTTTCTTTTGATAATTAAGATATTGGTTAACGCTGGCATATTACCTAAAACGTCATGGAATGTTACCTATGACACACGTGTCATACGTTCATCATAATTGATCTAGGATGTTATGCTCATAATATCTCCAAATTTTTTCGGTTCTTTGTTATTCGCTACACAGAATTTTATGATTTTGTCAGTTTTACTTGGTTTAAAACGCCTTATCTGCTATAGATTTCCTTTGTCATCATTGGATCATAGCATTCATTTGGAGATTGTCAATTTTTCGATCGTTTTGGTTTGATTATTGCTATTATTGGTACTTTCTTGGTGTATTGAACTACATCAACTATCCTAATCTTCTACTCTCTTATCCATACGTTTATTTTACTGTGTCGGTGTGTTTATTTTTGTGGTACCTAAATTACGCCTGTCATCCATGAAGATCTTCGTCTTCCATATTTCTAATTTTCAGCAACCTTTTCCTGCATTATGACGTACAGATCTAAAACTTCTCTGGATTTCTTATTAAACTTATCAAAAGTCCGAGATATTGACGTTTTTGGTTGGTTGGTTGGAAATATATTATTTAAATAGTTACTCATTTTTATCAATTTATCTATGATTAAATGCGTTCAAGTATGCGATAAAGAAGAAAAAATATATTTTATCGATGGTCTCAACGTATACTGTCGAATCTGCAAAAAATCAGTTTTCGTTTCACTATTTTAAACTTTTCGATTTACTTTTTATTTTCGGACAATGTTAAAAAATGGTTTACTTTTCTTTGGTACATGCTTTGTTTAACATGAATTTTTTTTTTCACTTTGTCTGAATATATAGAGTAAATGAGTAGAAAGTAGATTCGACAGTATACGTAGGGACCGTCGATATATTTGTGAGGTTTTTTTTTTGAGAAATTCGTCGATAGGAAGGTGATTGTAGAAAAAAATATTGAAAAGTGGCCCAATCGCAATTATGACCAATGGGAATCCGCCATCCGAAGAAAGACCTGCACCACATAATGGATTTCTGATGTTATTATGAAGGTAAGAATGTAATTAGCAAAAAAAGGAAAAAATGTACTTAAGTTAACATGGATGTTCAAAATCTTCCGGTAAGGGTTTTCTGAGACATTCTACTGTATGTAGATGACCTTTCTACCCGGCGTTTTAGATCTCATTGCTGGATCAATCATCAGAACTAATATATTTTTTAATTTTTAGACTTGTTTACTTCTCGCTATAACTCTATTCTCACTATGCTGCATAATCTCGGAGATGGCTGACCATGCAAGATCAGAAGGTCATCGATTCACCCATGACAACATAGAGGTACTCCATATATGCAGAAAAGAAAGAAAGCTAACACATTTTAGAAAATTCAGAAATCAATTTTAATAATAGTAATACACTCAACATTCAAACACCCTATATTACATCCCCCTCTTGTCCATAATAGCTCCACCCTGCAAACCTACCCCTTCCCGCCACTCCCCTCTCACACCAGACCCGACAAGTATCATTAGTCTAAAGATTTATTAGTTTATTACTGAAGATGACGCAGTAACCGTCGAAAACGTTCTAATTAAAACTTTTTAATTAAGTGTTATAGTGAGAAGTAAACAAAGTTGTATTTTAATTTCTTATAAAATAAAAAATATATTACAATGAACTTCCACAAAGTTTGTCACGAAACGTTATCAGAACTAATGTACTCAACTCAGCCAGTAAAGTCGTAGAACCTGGCTGAATATCCCAGGAAACCAAGAAGAAGAAGCAACATAAATTATGATTTAATTTATTTATATAACTATGTAAATGATTTCCAAAATAACGTAAAAGAGTATTTTCAATCCGAGCACGTTCCGTATTATATCAATTATTAGCATTAGGAATGTTTGATGTTTAAATGTACAAAATATTATTTTCGGCGTATAAAACGAAATATGATAAAAAAATATATTTCCATCTCAAAGAGCACGAAATCACGGGAGGAAAGCAAGTTAAGTCTACAAGATTTGAAATTGTACATTTGATAGAAAGGAAATTTAATATGAAAATATGAGAAAAAACAAATACTAAACAAACGAGCGAAATAAGATGCGAACTAGAGAATCACTTAAATATTTACATGTAAAACAAAAAATATATCGCTGCTGGAAACAGCTTAAAATACAGACTTCTTTGTTCTTGCTGTATGACTTTTATTTCAGCTTATGACGATAAAGACGAAAAATATATCAAAGAATATCACAAGACATTTTCAACAATCCTGGATTTTTAATCTTTATTTAAATATGCCCAAAGAAATGATTTCATTTTTAGGTGATATAGCATTATATATGAATATTAGAACAAAATTCAACGAAGTTGTTAGCAGGATGAAGCTAAGAATTAAGACGCATAATACGGTGTTAAAGATTTGATCTTTCACTGTATTTTAAAGGTACATAGACTTTCAACAAAAGGGATATCTAAAAACTCGATAAGGCAAAGTGACATGAAAATATATATAATTTATTTTATTATTTAATTTTTCTTTCAATTGATTCAGCAACATTGTAGATTGACATTTTTAATAAAATAATGATTTTATTATTTATATGTATCTACTTATATTATTTGATTAATTACACCTACATGTTTCGGAAAACCTTTCCATCGTCAGGGTGTTGTATAACTGTCAAAATATCAAAATTAATAATGTCTTTTGTTTTTTTAAAATATTTGAAAAATTATTTTTAAATATTATTAAGTTCTTAATTTCTCCCAATTATTGGAAAAAAATAGATTTGGGCTAGTAGTTAAATTTAATTGATTATTAATAATATTTTGTTTACTATTACACGCTTTACTAATTTCTAATGATTCTAAATTATTCAATTTCAGACCAAAATGCTTTTATATATTGTGTGGGAACATGTAAACATAATAATGACATAAAGAGAAAAGAAAATACTTAAAATACAGATACAAATATATAAAGATAAAAATAATATAAAGTAAAAGGCAAGTATATAAAAAGCAGTAGCATAAGAAAAATATAATATAATAGAAATTTAAAAACAAAAAAGTAATTATGTAGAGTGAAAAGATATATATAAAAAGATAGCACAAGCTTTGAAATCCATAGTATAATAAAAAATATACATACAAATAAAAATCAATTATTTAAGTCCAATTCGACAAATACTAGAAATCTTTCAATACACTTTTTAATATATTTATGTTTGAATAATATACAGTTATTGGCAAAGACGTTCAGTTGCTCGTATCTGTTTGCTAGTCTAGGAAGCCTTTGCAGTGGGGAATTAAAGATATAGTTAGTTGTTGCAGTTTCCACGTTTGCAAAACCTGCACTTCTGGAATTGTGGCTATAAAAGGTGACAAATTACCGAGTTCTATATAAGGATGGGTTATCGTAGTTGATACATGCTACTAAACTATATTAATTCAATTTTGTTATGTTCTCGTCCTTTTAAGAGGAGAACCTTCTGGGAAACGGGAATCCAGATAAATTCTATATTCCACTTTAATATAATTTATTGACTTATAACAATGGAGTTTCACGTGATAATATTTTTTTTATAGGTAGCTTAACTAGTTGTTACTGACGTGCTGTTTGAGTTCAAAGAAAACGCGCCAGGATGGCGCATCCCTATTTATATTCTCTCATACTCCCTGTCTTTTTTACACGTCTCGACAGACGTTCACCCAGATATATTACAAATATTATACTATTTACGGTCGTAATTTTTGGGTGCAATATAGGCACACAAAAATGATAAGTCGAGAAACAGTTGCTACAATTTGGTTTGCCCCAAAAACATTGAAGAAATGAAAATCTTGCAATTACAAACTTTTATAATACTCAAATTGCTGGACACAAGCTTTGGCTAGAAGCCTTATACTCTTCTCATTACAACATACCCATTGAAGCACTTTATTTATGCTGTTACATAGTTCAATTGTCTATTCGCTCGCTTTGCTTTCTGTGGTTCTCGCAGCTGTAAAACTCTTGACTCGACTTGATGCCTTCGCTGCGATGCCTTTGCTGTTTATACAAAGAGCGCCCTTTCGACTTTCCCTGTTCGGGAAAACCGATAATGTGCTGTTCTTCTCAATATTAGAATCTCGTGACAATATTGCCATCGTAAATTAATTTAAGCAGGGCTCAGATGTAACGATATTCGTAATACATTTACGAAAGGAAAATTCAATAACATCAAAATATGTCATTGATTTATTATTATCTTGGAGGCGTGAGAAATTTCCTGAATTTTGGTCAGTATAGGGGCATGGTAGAAAACGATTATTCCTTGAAAATATAAATCTTACAACGAAATTCAAAAGGTCTTTGAGAATATATCTGAATAGATAAATACCTATCTTCTTCGCATTTCCGGTGTTGTTATTGCAGTTCTTATTATTATTTCCGCTACGGATCCTTTATTTGTTGGGAGATGTCCCCAGAGCCCAGCTGCTGAATGTCTTGCAGATTCCAATATCTTCTACTTCCTGCGTCCTCTGCGCGAACAAAGAATTTCATACAATTTTGAAGTAAATTCGAAGATAATCTTACAATTCAAAAGTGATTTCTGGAATACAAAACTCGAACGGAATTTGTAGAATAGCTCAATAAGTGGAATAAGTTTACTCAGCGGATAAAATTATCATGAAAGCTGCATCGGAAAATTTCGTAACACTTTGATCTCACAGCTACGTTGGGTTTTATTTTCTCCTAGATAATATGATTATCCAATGATAAAATAAAGCAGCAAAAATTACATAAAGAAAAATCATAAGAATTAATTTCAAATCTTTTTAGCATTTAATATTATTATTTACCACAAAAAGAGGGTGAAGGAGCTTGGAATGATCAAATATAACGAAAATCGGCCGTATTCTTAAAATAATAATATTGTTATTTTGGTGATTTTTACTGTAGTAATCTTATTTCGGGATGAGGTTGCTCCAAGTAAAGACTTTGTTCTCGTAAGTATTTATTCGGTAACAATAATGGTTTAGACAATCGTTTATACAGTAAGATGCGGTCTCGATAACAATGGTAGTAAAAGAGTCTCGACTCGACATTCGTGCGCCCTTTTATACATTCTCTCTCTCTGTCATGCAGTCTCTTTCTGGCGTCGCGACATACGTTCCTCAGATCTATTACAGTTACCAACACTAAAAATAGACGGAACGTATTTATTTATACCCGTGTTATTACTTAATTAATTTACATTTATTACTTTTGCCATTTTAGATGAGACCTATGGAAAGAAGTCGTGAATCTAAGTGTGAGGAGAGTGTGGAATGTAAGGGATTCATAATTAACTGTCATTAAAAACCCAAGACAGGAAGCAGAAGTTGCATCCTGTGCTTTTATGTCTACATATTCGATGGTGCAATATCTCTTCAACATCCAACAGTTGTGCAGTAATGGTATTTAAACCATTTTAAATTAAAATAGATACATCAATATTTTGTTACACATAATGTACATGGATGTCTTTGTGTTCTTAAAAAATTCCTGTTTATTTATTATATTATTATCAACAAACTTGTCTTTAGTTTTGCTTCAAATATTTTTTTTATGAATATTTGAATTACTAACATTAATTTAATAGTTGGTAGAAATCAGTTTAGTTCATACACATCTAATAATTTCTTCATACAAAAAGCTCAAGTATTACAATAAATGAAAGGCAATATTTTCGTAACAATGTTAGAAATATTAACATTTGACGGATGTCTTGATGTTTTGGGTAATCACAAAAAAAAAAACAGTCTTTTCATTTTCATAACGCGGCCATATGTTTCCAATGACATTACGTAGTATATTTTACAAATCTAGAAAGAAATATAGTGACAGTGACAGTGTCAGTGACAGTGACAGTTACAGTGACAGTGACAGTGACAGTGACAGTGGCAGTGGCAGTGACAGTGACAGTGACAGTGATAGTGACAGTGACAGTGACAGTGACAGTGACAGTGACAGTGACAGTGACAGTGACAGTGACAGTGACAGTGACAGTGACAGTGACAGTGACAGTGACAGTGACAGTGACAGTGACAGAATATCATCGTTTCTCTTAACTACTTATCGAAAATAACATAAGTGATTCTAGCTTTTACTAATATATGTTTATTTAAAAGAAATTGCCATCTGGTAATAAACTCGCTATTATAGTAATATGTAACTATACAGAAAGTGAATAAAAAAAAATTGAGGCAACCCTCGTAGTCCAGTGGGGTTCCATTCCCGGTAAGATCACGATTCATTTCTTAAAAGCCTGGATCTTTTTATTATGTGCTTCGATATAGAAATTCAGCCTTATGGCCTGTTGTAGCATTATCCCAATAACAATAATTTAGTTGTCGTCTGTCTGGAAGTAACATCCAGTAACGTCCGTAACTTTTTAAAATAAATGTTATTCTTTTTTAAAAACGAAAAAAGACCCTCGGAAATTTGATCCAACAACAAAAGGCTCACTGAAATTTGATCAAAATTTGGTCCAACGATAAAGGACCACAAGACATTTTGTCGAACCTCAAAATGTTCGGGGATTTTTGTTTCAATGATAAAAGATCCACGGAAATTCGGTCCAACAACAAAAGATCCCCGGGAATTTGGTCCAAATACAAAATGTCCTTGACAAAAATCCCGCCAAAAACGCGATAAAATTCTTATCTTTCTTAAATTATTATTGTTACGTCCGTAACTTCTTTTTAAAAACTTTTTTTATGTGATACAAACCACAACTGCTCAGTATCACTACATATTCAGAGGTGTCAAATAGTTTAATGGGTTTAATGAATTGCCTCTTGAAATGAGGACTGAGGAAAATTATGAGGCATTTAAAAAAAAAACGTGAAAAAATACCTTCAGAAATAATTAATTTTTATTTTATTATATATGTACCTATTACTTACTTATTATTATATATATGTACCTATTACCTAATTATAACTAAATTGCCTATACATATATAAAGATGAATGTGTACATTTTATCATTTAATTCACTTCAAATGTAAAATGTAACGATACTCCTCTCCTACACACGAGTCTATGTCACTCATGTAGAAGAGAAAAATCCATCATAAGTAACTGGCTCTATCTTGGAAAAAAAATGTATCTGTAAAAAAAAAATACTCCTTTCCCCTAATACAAGTTTTACTTTACTGGAGACAGTTAAACATGTATTGTTAAACTGTAACATAATATTTTATTTTCAGTAAAGAATTATATATAAAAAATACTTATCTTTAGCAACCGACACGTAAAGTGACGTCATTTTTGACGTGTTACAGCTAGTCATTTTATCAATTCCAGTTTTCAAGAAAAATCACGTTGTAAGAACGATTCCGTACATTTCTTGAATAATCTCAACATTCCAACGACACGGATGTCCCATTTTCATTTAAATGAAAGAAAGAAATAACTGTTTGAAGAAAACCATTTGTGAGTAGGACGCTGTGAAGAG